>JACXGM010016025.1:0-20837 GCA_016801145.1 Umbra pygmaea
CACTGGATACACGCAAAGATGATCCACACTACAGGTATTTTAACCTCACTACATGCGAGTACCACAGACCAACACAGTGACAAAAACATATTTTGTCCCTAACAGGGGTCTTGTTAATAGAGACATTAACAGGACCCCATTACATTAATGCATAATTAGTTATGGTCCATGTGTCATACAACCACTCCAACGTCCTGTCTGCATTCAAGGCTCATTGAAGCAATGTTGACAGAACAAACGCTGGGCCTAGAGACACACACTGAGGACCTAACTTCAGATCACCAGGACAGACTAGCTGTCCGAGCCACTCATTCACAAGGTGTGGCCTATATTAGGATTTTACTGGTCTCGTTCGGATTCCAGATTACCAGGACAGACTAGCTGTCCGAGCCACTCATTCACAAGGTGTGGCCTATATTAGTATTTCACTGATCTCGTTCGGATTCCAGATCACCAGGACAGACTAGCTGTCCGAGCCACTCATTCACAAGGTGTGGCCTAAATTCAGATGTTACTGGCCTCTTAGGGGCTGATAACTCATTTTATAACAACTATAGATTAATTAACATTAATGTTGCGCAGCTCAGACTGACTATCCAACGGGCTATGGGTTCCCAGCCTCTAACACATCAGGACAGATGCGGGAAACCCTGTTTAAAGGTAGAAAAATGGTTTTTAGTCTGACACGCACAACGGAACACAATTTTTGGAATGTAGAATGTATGCACAGACTGTGCACAAACCATGCAGTCTTTAATATTATTGCTTCCCTTAAAACTAGAATTGGTTCAAGTGTGACAATATACAGAATTTACCATGAAGAATGGTTGTCCACTGTGATGATTGTATAATTCCAAAAGAATGTGTAACTGTACCTTTTTATGTAATCTTTCCTTTTTATGTAATTTTTCCTTTTGTCTTTTCCCGAGCATGGGCTTCCCCAACTGTTCCACCGTTCATCTGATAGGCCTGGTCATTAAGGACCAGGTAATCTAATGGGATCACTTCACTGGCTGGTTTTTTGAATGAGACTCTCATGTTGGTAAATACAAAATATTATTGTACACACGTAATACCTTAACTTTATTGGCACAAGGCTAACAATGTTACATAAGGTTACATTCATCACATGTCTATGCTAACTGCTATCAAAATGTTTAAAAGTGTATGATGTTACTTGTGAATATGAACTCTACTACGGGCGATCAACATTCCCTGCTAAACCCCACTCTCTCATGGACACTTGACATTGCACCCTTGCGGGGGGAAAACACATTCTAGCCGGGAAGCACATGGTGGTCGACAGAAGCGGTGGCAGGGGGTAACACCAGCAAAGGACACCAACTACCACCAGCCAAGGTCCTGACCAGCGCCTCCACCTGGCCACCATCCGTAACTACACCCGTTGGGATAACATCTAGCACCAGCCTCATCAGTGTGACTATAAACATTGCTCAATGCTCAATGAAACCCCAATGTATGTCACACATTTAAACCTGTACCTATGTGATTTTGGTTTTGATCCACCCATAAAGGGAGTTTGGTAGTATTACTTGTAAAGGTTATGTTGTCTCCACGGGGTTCTAGGAGAACACAAATGCTTGCTCCCCCTCTGGAAGATATTCAAACCCAGTCCTTTGTTACAGCCCGGATGCGCCAAGGCGACGTATAATCTAATTGCTAATGTACTATTTGTTTTCTCCTATCCCAGCCAGTGAACTGACCCGTATTTCGTATGCAGCGGGAGTTTGTGGGCGGCCCCTCTCGAAGGGAAATATAAGTCTTTGTTTAAGGTTAAACGGATGAGATTTCTGTAACGACTCTCCTGGCGACACGTCTGAGTGTGCCATAGCAAATGTGTTGAATAAATGTTGTATTAGATAGACTGTACCGTATAAGACATGCTTGGATCTTAGATCATATTTAGAAGTGTAAACGACATGTAATTTCTTGGTATAATTGTGTAATTCTGTGTCCGGTTAAAGTGTTGTACTTTGATGCCCTTTAATTGGAATTAAATATTATTCATTTACTAAGTTCTGTCATAGACATTCTAAATCATTTCCCTGGACATCTCCGGTGGAGTTTTAATGGGAATGTTAAGTTATCTTGTTGCGGTCTGCTCTGAAGTTTCAGCGTTTATCCCGCACACAGTTCAAGTTAGGTAGCCTATGCTCCTTTGTCTGACTCGCAGGCAACGAACGCTCTAGTTTCCCGGGTCGCTGTGGTATTTCTTTTCGTAGCTGTTTACACACGGATAAATGATCATTATGAGGTCAGATAGTTAGATAGGAAATATTCAACCACGTCTATTCTATAAATCCTCTATAGGCATTTATTAAGCATTTCTCCAATCTTAACCCAGACTATTGCAACAGGGGAGAAAAGGAAATATAATAATTATTAATGCTTCAACTTCATAAGTGCACATTAATTGTATCCTTTTACTCCCTACTACACAGCTCAGGTATAAGGTGTTCATCATGCCTCTCTCTTCTACTCCCTCTCCCAAATGACAGGGAGCTAGTCCACAATAACATGCACCGACTATTCCAGAACACTGGGATTAAATAGGCTTCTTGATTACTCATCACGCACCAGTGTGGGAGAGCCCCATTCATGCGTAATGAGTAACCAAGCGCCTACCACAATCCCAGTGCCCAGAGGTCAGCACAATAAACTAAACACATACACTAACATAAAAAATGAGAATACATACGGAAAACACATAACACATAACACATTAGCTCCAATGCCATGACAGCCCTAACAGTCCTGGCCATCGTGACACCAAGTGAAACTATCTTACCCCACTGGCAGATAAATTTACTTGTTTATAGTCTGAATCTTTTCAATTAAAGTTATTTTTTCTTAGTACATTTTTGCAGTGTAGAGATCTCTAAAAATCTATCAATGTACCGCTGTCTGGAATTTGCGTAGTTAAAAAATTTCTTATGGAAACATTAGTTGTGAAAATTATAGTCAGTCGTTCTCAACATAACAATTATAAAGAAAGATTAAGGGAACAAATTGGGTAAAAATTAATGACATTGACTATTTGGGAAATCTATAAGTGTAACAGATTTCCCAGAGTGGGACACCTGTTCCATGGAACTGTGAAAAGGACACAGGATTTGAGATGGACTCCATATGTAATGTGAAGCTATATTTTGTTGTGATTGAATGCTGTTGGGTATGCTATGAAGTGTGGCGCCAGCCCTTGTTCACCCAGAGCATTAGTCAGGTCTCTCTCTAATCTATGCAGGGTTTGTGTTGAGCTAATTAGTAATGGCTTTCAGCCGGTGGCCTGTTGGGATATATATGCTCTGGGTAAACAAGGGACTGGCGCGATTCATTGATGTATGTCACGGTGGGTTAGTCACGTCCAGGTTACGGTACAGCTAGATTTAGGATGCAGTTTGTTTGTACAGCTGGAGACTAGGCGTACCCTATATATATATTTAGGCTTTAAGCGTTCTATGCCACTAAGAGCATAGTATCCTATATATTCGTTGTGCACTCCTGTAGGTGTTCTTCAGTAGAGTATTTTGCGTATGTCTCTGTTTGCATAAGTATCTGTCAATTATATAGTCATTGTGCATCTCGCTGTTACCTGCCACTGCCGCAATATCTGTGTACCTTCTGGATTATTGTTAAGGAAACTACAACAAACTATCTACAGCCAGCCTGGTCTCCCCTTCCACTTCACACCACATGGACTTCGTGACAATAAGGATACATGGAATTAAACTAATATTTTGATGTTAAAATGGGGTTTTCTTAGTACACATTTGGGGTTAAACTACGCTAAGGCAAAAAGTATTGCACGAACACATGCAATTTAATTGTTGGTTGCAGATTGTGCGTTGTTTGGGTAGAGAAATGCAGGTTGCTTATTTCTATAAGCTTTAATGCATTTATTCTGATCAGGAAAAAGGGGTTGATGATGCACTAAATTTACATTCCATACAGCTAAATTGATACATTTCCAGTTGTATTTTACGTGCACACACTAGAAAAATGTAATCAAGGTGAAATACACACATACGGTTAGAAAACGTCACATGGTAGTTGTTGGGAACAATTGATTGGTCAAAATTTGAGAACATTTCGAGGCAGACCTTAGGCTACACTCCCGTATTCTAGGACTCGGGAAATGGAAGAATGGCGATGCGAGGTTAAAAAAACTGACCACTGGAAATTTTGAATAGTGGAAATGCAAAGTTAAGTAGTTAAAGGGGTATGGAAATGCAATTATTAAGCTGGGTGAATATAGGATAAAAGGGGGCTAACTTTTAAGTAATAGGTTGATCTAGATTGGTAAGGCTGGTTCTTTGTACTTCGAACAAACAATGGTTGAAAGTAAGGGGAAGGAGAAAAATGGGGTAAAAATTGTTTACAGAAGTTGGGGTTAAATTAATGAATGGTTTATTAAATTGCTAAATTGGGAAGGTGAACATTTTTGAGTTTAGCGAACGTGGTGGTAGTTACGTTCAGTTGTATTTGAGTGTGGAGTGAGGTCACGACGAGCTAGAGAAAACCTGACACCCATTATTGAGATTTGACTGAAAAATTAAATAAAATGGAAGAACATTAGGATTGTTTTGTAAGGGTAGGTTTTGTTGCGGCCTAGGGCCGTCTGCACCAACGAAATTATTGAGATTAAAATTTAGGGAATAAAATGTCATTAAATTGAACACGGAGAGGTTGTAAATAATTATGTAGCTAAACTGATTGAGCGGGCGGAATTAACGTACATCACAGGTGTTTGTTGTTCCGAATGTGTCTGTTTAGGTGACTTCATTGTATTAGGTACTGATGTATCTAATTATTAATCAAATATTTTTTTTGTGTTAGTCATGTGTTTTGGTATTTAGCCCTTGTGTTTCCTCCTTGTCCTTGTCGGTCAATGTTCCTGTTGCGTTGTGCCATTTGTTCCCTGTTGTGTGTTCTTGGTATATCGTTTTGGAGTATATTCAGTTTAGCCCCTCGTGGCAGAATTTGTTTTCGAAGTGTAATTAAAATTAAACTACATTTGATTACATCTCCTTCGCGCCTGCCTCAACTCTTTACCAACGGAAGGTGAACGTGACAGATTGACCGACCAGTCTACGAGACAGCGAAGGATCGGCCACGGACCCGAGGAGAGATTTCCCCTCTCGGTGGGAAGTTTTTCGGGGGGGCATTGGCTGCATGCTCTCGCTCTCCCTCCGTAACGGGGAGTGAGCAGTCAACGGAGCGGGTCCGTCTAGCCTCCATGTGGGATATCGACAGCTCTGACGAGGAGTATTTCCACATGGAGGAAGAGGAGGACGGACGTGTCTAGGAGGAGGAGGATGCTGCGGCGGCGTTATCCCTCAGAGTGGTTTTGAGGATCACCGACTGGGAGGCCGTCAAGCACCTACATGGAGGCGAGGACAGCTCGGAGGAGGACTGTGAGGTCTGGGAGGACGAGGAGGAGGAGTGGGAAATACCCCCCGAATGGACATGAATGGCTATTCGGAGGACACCACCATAGCTGACTCCACTGCACCCCTGGATGGCCTCTACCCTTTTGGTAGGGTTTCCCTATCTCCCGTTAGCTTTCCAAGCATGCAGGCTAGCTTTTTTAGCCCCGCTAGCTCCTTCAGAGCCCCAGCTAGGTCCCCTAGCATAGAGGCTAGCCCTACTAGCACACAGGCTAGCTTTGTTAGCTCCACTAGCTCCCAGGCTAGCTGGAGTAGCACCGTTAGCCCTCAGGCTAGCTACCTCACTAGCTTCCATGCTAGATTCCCCAGTTCTCTAAGTTGTTCCCCTAGCTCTCAAGCTAGTTCTCTCTCCAGCTTCCAGGCTGGTTATTCCCCTCTCTCAGGCTAGCGCCCCTAGGGCCTCAGTCCCTGCCCCTAGGGCCTCAGTCCCTGCCCCTAGGGCCTTAGTTCCTGCCCCTAGGGCTTCATTTCCTGCCCCTAGGGTGTCAGTAGTTGCCCCTAGGGCATCAGTAGTTGCCCCTAGGTTGTCACTAGTTGCCCCTAGGGCGTCAGTAGTTGCCCCTAGGGCTCCAGTGACAGTCCCTAGCCCTCCAGTCCAGGGCCCCCATACCAGAGCTCCCCGTCGTAGGGTTAGGGCCTCCCGTCACAAGAAGGCCGACCTTACCAAGAAGGCCGACCTCGCTAAGAAGGCCGACCTCACCAAGATGGCCGACCTCACCAAGATGGCCAACCTCACCAAGATGGCCAAAGCCTTCTGAACAGCCTCCAACAGCCTGTCCTCAGCCACGGCCTCCAGCCACCTGTTCACTACCACTGCCGGCCCACCAGGTCAAGGCCCCAGCTCCGCCCACACCTGAGCTCCAGACGGTACAGGACCTGGAGTGCCTGGTGTTACCTCCACCACCGGATTTTGAGGATGATCCGGCGATGGAGGCAGTAGAGCTCCCAGAACCCCTGCCGCCAGGGCTCCCAGAACCCCTGCCGCCAGGGCTCCAAGAACCCCTGCCGCCAGGGCTCCCAGAACCCCTGCCGCCAGGGCTCCAAGAACCCCTGCCGCCAGGGCTCCCAGAACCCCTGCCGCCAGGGCTCCACGACACCCTGCCACAAGGGCTCCCAGAACCCCTGTCACCAGGGCCCACTGTTTTGCTCATCTCTGGACCCCCGTCACTGATGCCACTGTCCGGAACCCATCGCTGACGCCACCATCCGGACCCCCTCCTCTGACGCCAGGGCTCCAAGAACCCCTGCGGCCAGGGCTCCAAGAACCGGGGCTGCCTGGACTGCTCTTCCCCGGGCAGCCTGCACTGCCTTTCCCCGGGCAGCCTGGACTGCCTTTCCCTGGGCTGCCTTTCCCCGGGCCCTCTGTCCCTCCTGACCCCGGGCCCTCTGTCCCTCCTGACCCCGGGCCCTCTGTCCCTCCTGACCCTGGGCCCTCTGTCCCTCCTGACCCCCGGCCCTCTGTCCCTCCTGACCCCGGGCCCTCTGCCCCTGCTGACCCTGGGCCCTCTGCCCCTCTTGACCCCGGGCCCTCTGCCCTTCTTGACCCCGGGACCTTTGTATTGCCCACCCCGGTGTGGTAGGCTTGGGGGGGGTTCTGTAACGCCCAGCCCAGGGTGGGCTGGGACATGGACATTTTTCCCTTTGAGTTGCTCCCCTATGTGTATTTTTCCCAGTCTGTTTGTATCAAGTTCTTAGTGTTTTTCAGTGTTATACATGGTGGTTTAGTTGGTCTGTTTATTTTCACATGTGTCCTTTTGAGTTACTGCCCTGTGTGTTCTTGTTCTGGATTCTGCCCCATGTTTTGTTGTGTTTTGGTTCCCCCTTGTGGCTGTCTCATACATCACAGGTGTTTGTCATTCCGGGTGTGTCTGTTTAGGTGACGACATTGTATTAGGTACCCAGGTGTTTTGTGTTAGTCATTTGTTTTGGTATTTAGCCCCTGTGTTTCCTCCTTGTCCTTGTCGGTCAATGTACCTGTTGCATTGTGCTATTTTTCCCTGCTACCTGTTCCAGTTGCGTGTTCTTGGTATATCGTTTTGGTGTATATTCAGTTTAGCTTCTCGTGTTAGTATTTGTTTTCGAAGTGTTATTTAAAATAAACTACGTTTGATTGCATCTCCTTCGTGCCTGCCTCAACTCTTTACCAATGGAGGGTGAACGTGACAGTAGTTTGCATTGGGTTTCAGAACACATGGCGGACGGAACCAACAGCCAAGAGCCTCTGACCTACACACGAGAGACAAAAGGTTGGTGAAAAAAGGGGGGAAGTATGAGTTATTAAAGGGAAACTTCACCCTACAGCTATCTGGAGGTGCTAGTAGCTTCTCCCAGACATTTGTAGAACAGTGAGATATGTTTCACCCATGCCTGGCTAGTGTAAGAGCAAGATTTGAAATTTTGCACATCACTGTGTGTTTCGAATCGACTTTGGAGATAGGAAAAATGAATATAGGCATGTATTCTGTCTAAAAAAAATAAGCATACCTGTTATACTGATCTGCCTTTCAAACCTACACCTTAAAGCCTCGGTTGTCCTTGATTATTCAAGTTATAGCTTGTCTTTCTGTGACGTTTCTATCAGCCGCTTTAATGCTAAACAGACGAGGTGGTATGATTTTTTCAGTATGTATAGAACTACAACGCTGGCTTCCTTGTTCCAAGCCCCGCCCACCCGGCATGTTCTCTGGATTCTGTAAAACAGTTTGTAACCAAAGTCGCTGGTAACACAATTGCTACTAACCTAGGATGTGCAGATGAGGAATTTTACAACTTGCTTTTACATTCTGAGTGACATCCAACCATACATGTTTGCGCCCGAGTACACCGAAGTACATTTACAACAAATGGAGTTTGATATTCAGCTTCAACAAGGCAGCATGTTCTACAGTTAATACAGTTGAAACGTGGGTAAATTCTAATTGCCTAAATGCTTCTGTGGGAATATGTCGATCCATGACTACTGATGAAAAAAGTATTTGCTACAATGAATGGGATCGTGGACAAGCTTTACTTGTAAGGATTGAACCAAAAATGACTGACGACCGCATATGCGTCACTGAATCACTCAAGTTTTCCAGCACACATGGAAAGAGATGTAGCAAGAGGACAGTTAACAGATGAGTAAGTTTATTAAACCTATTTTCTGTACCTTGATAATGAAGCACACATCGTGCCTGTGGTAATGTTATTGTACTGTATGTGTTTTGTGCCAGCTGTATTTAGTAGCTAGCTGAGTGGGTAAATTACTATACCTTACTATAGGTTACTCTTTCCAGCTAAAGAAAAATGGATGCGATCGCATCGCTTTTCAGCCGATTTCGGCGGTTAATTTAGAACGTAGATCCCTTTCATAATCTTCCGACCTAAAATGCCGACTGCAGACCCTAACTTTTTATAGCCTATTGTAAAGTGTGAAAGATTACTCCTTTTTGTACCTTCGGTTTGTACTTGCCTGCCTGCCTGATAGCTTTATCCAGATTCCGCATGATTGACTAACCTGTTTCAAATAAACATTATTGTTCATTCTACTTTTGGGTGAGTTTGATACTGATAGAGGAGAGCTCATTACAATATACAGCACATTGCTATTACATTTTTTTCCGCTTAAACACTAAAAGTGAATGCTCATAACAAAGCGTCGAAACCGTAACGTTTGCATGCATTTGGTACACTCAGGCACCAAATGAATAAACAAAATGTCGGCATGGCACCATAAACAATTCTGTTTAATTGACTGGCCTGATCAACCAGGTTACTTCGAACGCTATATACCTATAAGAAATTCTGATTGGGGCTAGCTCTTTGGAACGAGAAATTTGGGATGTTGTCCAGTTATCCTAAAAATAAATGGGAACTAAAAATTGAAATTGGAAACGGGGAAAATCAAATGCTTACACCAAAGCATGTTCTGGCGTAGAGGAGAGAGGAGAGTTCCCTTGTTGACTGACTGGTGTAGCTAACCATTTAGTCCACAGAAGAGAAAACATTGGCATTTTTCCCATCACAAGTAGCTGTTACCTTAATTTAGTAAATAAGACAATAATTGCAGACTGACCAAGTTATTAATGTTGGCTAGTGCCATGGGGGGGGGGTGTGAAATTCACACTTGTCAGTTGTTATAAAGGGGGTTGGTAGGAATTTCATGCAGTGATTGGGGGCATTATGAATTTCTGGTTGCACGCTAGGGTCTGTAGGACAATTATTTCGTTTTGGTAAAAATATTGAAGTCTCTGCTATGGTTTTTAGTTTTTTCTTTTTTTGTCAAGAAATGGGGTCTAGATAAGGGGATGTTGAGTGCATGGGTGTTTTTGGATAAGATAGAACTGTGAATGTAACTGACAGAATAATGTTATGGGGTTTTAGTTATGCTTTTAGAGATTGATACAGAAGGGAGGTTTTGGGCAGAATTAGGAAGTGTTAATTATAGAGTTTAGGGTATTTGAGAGACATGGGTTCCTCCGCTCCAATGTCTGATTGGTTAGTGACAAATTGAACAGTTCAGAACAGGGTTAGTTATAAACTTGATTGTTTGACAGCACTAAGGTCCAGGCTTTAGTCCTGCCAAACCTCACTGGGTCAAGGGGAGTGTGTTTTAGGTTATTGAGTTCAAAACAGGGAGGGCTGGGATAATTTAAGGAAATCTGGTTCTCTAATTAAAGCAAGTCAGGGTTATGAAATCAGGTTAGTTAAGAGACGCTGTCAGAAGATGTTTTGTAAATTGTGTGCTAATTTTAATTTTTATCTTGCATCTAGAGCTATTGGGAAATTAGTTATTGACAGTCCAAGATGAGCACCTGTCACCAATGGGTTTATCTGTTATTTTCTTTACAAATTTATTTACAATATTAATAATGAAGTTTGGAGATTTAAAAGGGGTTGGTTGCCTTTAGACTAATTGGAGAAAATTAGAAAATCTATTGTTTACTCTTTTACATGCTTTTCGCGTGTAATTGGGGGAAGGGATAAGGGATAAGAGTATTAGATCTTTATCCAAATTGACAAGTTCAAAGTTAAGTTTCAAATTGGTTTCTCAATGTCTAACTTTTAAAATCAATTCTGTTTACCCAAGGAGTTAGAAGATTAGTTCCTGCAATTTACTTTAATGATTGAAGAACATGCTTAGATTAGATTTTTACAAATTTTCCTTTCAGCTAGAAGAACCTTTGACCTTGAGTTTTTATTAAGGTCTGTCCTTAAGCAACAATTAGTATGACAATTCCTGCACTATGGGAAGCAATTTCTAACCAGTTGTGCAAGCTTTATTTTTATTTTCATAAAGTTAAGTTGATCCTGGGCATCGATTCTTGACCGGTGTCCCAAAAGAACCAGAGTACCAATGTCCAACATCACATCTGAACAGACAGACAACCTGTGCCACAGAGAGATAATCGGAAGAATAGACACTGACACCAGGAGCTGACTGATCCATGAGCCCAGCAACCGGCAAAAGACATGGGAAAGGACAGAGACAATCCAAAGCCAGAGGAGGATAAAGACCAGCAGAGACAATAATAGAGGTACAGAGACATTACAGCACCAGAGGATGACGGATGACGGAGAAGAAGATGATGCCCTGAGTCCAGAGACCAGACTGAATACAGAGGCAAAGAGACAACCAGTGACAGCAGTTGATGAACAACGGTGGACCACTAAGAAAACGACAGCGACGAGGAGCCAGGCAGCAACAGCCGGCGTTGAGACCAATTGCAGGAGGAACCAGGCCGAACTCAGAAGGAACAGCACCAGCAAAGTTAGACCATAACCGCCAGGGGAGTCTTTTACAATACACTGGAATTAGTCCAAAGAGGAATTAACTACTGCAAACTTAGAAATTGGACATTGTTTTATGAAATTAGAAGTAATTATAGATGTATCAGAAAATGTTGAAATAGCAAGTCATTAACTAGAAATGACTAGAAATAGTTTTCCAGAAGTTGCACCGTGTCGAAAATCCACTCCAAATACATGGATCAATTGGCCAGAACCACTGATGGCTGTACTCTTGAGCTCCCCTTAAAGTAGCAGGTGGCCCGAGATGGTTTCAACACATCAACACACAAGGCTAAGTTCCACCACAATGTCCCTACCCTAACATCAGCATACGTGAGCTTGTCAGGACGAGCACAATTTAGAATAAAAAAAAATCTATGGGCCTGTATGAAAAGGCTGAATAAAGAACATAAAGACGACGAAACACAAAAAAAGACACAGAGATGATACAGTTTTGGCCATAGGAGCTGAAGATTAACTTAGAAATGACACAAAAATGGACAATTGGTTGGGACGGGACAGAGATGAAACAGGTGGATTGAAATTGCCAGTGCTCGGGGACTAAGGGTCGGCCTCTTTTTGAAAAAAATTAGAATGTAGAAATAACATGCATTTGGTTTAGATTTTCTGCATTGATGCACTGAATAGCCATATTGTGAAAATTTACAGACAATAGAGATAAAGAAAGTATTAGAGTCTAATGTTGGGTAGATTTGACTGACAATGGATGGACAATATTGAAAATGAATCTGTTGGGTTGACTACTTGGAGATTGAGTATGCCTATGAGATGCCTGTTTTTCATAACACATGAACTTAAAATGATTATCCAGGTTTGAACGTGCTGCGATGCTAATGAGCTCCTAGTTTACTTATGTTTGACTATTAGTCACAATGGGTGGATATGTGGAAGATTTTTCCTTGTAATGATAAATTAACAGAATAATAACCAATAAGTTGAAGAAATGCAATGTAGCACAAAAGAAGAGTCTTTACAGTCTTTACATGGATTGTGTGACAAGGGTCAGCTAGATATCTTTTTTTTATAATGCATAAAAATGATTGTTATATGTTGTTAAATATTATTTTGTATTGTTTGTTCTTTCTTTAAAACTGTAGACCTTATAAACAATTTTGTAGCAAGATTGAACTTATACAATATATTGAGAATGATTTATGGAGTTATGAAGTAACTGGTCTACCGTAAAATCTTGGAGACAAAAGGGACTTGCCTTGTTGACTTAAGTTAGGATGCTTTGAAGCTCACCACATGGGGTTGTACTGTGTTAAAAATGCTAATGGTATTTGGGGGAAGAAAAAACAAGGGACCTATTTTATTGACTATTGCTGTTTCCTGTGGTTTAGAAATGCATCTTTTGTAAATGATTTCATTGGTGAGTTTGGATTTGAAATGTTAGAATTAACCAATAAGGAATGAGTGGTTACTGATATAAGGAGGATGAGAGAGGAGATTTGGGACTTCTCTCTAGGATAAAGATGGGATGTCAGACTTTTATACAATTAAAGTCTTATTGCTCTAATTATCATATCTCCAGGACTCTGAGTGCAATTATTTAATTACTAAATGTAATAAAATATATGAAAGGAACGAAAATGCTTTTGATTACGGAAAGCATTTTCATTCTCATTTGGTTCCCTTATGTCAACATGAGTGCAGTCAATAGCACTGATTAGATTGAGGAAACCGGACATAGCTGCAAATTGTGCTATTTTGTTTGTTCACCCACCGTGTACGGAAACTTCATGTAATTACTCTACAACCCTATTACATACTAACACATCTGGCATAACCCGGCTAAGGGTTGGCTGAGATATCCCTGAACTGTCACCCAACTCCCTCTGGAAAGTCTCACAAATCCTAGTGTTGTAAGGACATTAAGTGGGACTGGCATGGTGTGGTTTCTCAGAGTGCTCCTCTGTAATGCTGGGCCCAAAAGAGTGCAGAGGTCCAACAGAACGGCCTGAGGAAGTCAGAACCAACTTAAATTTAAAGCCAGGGTGGTTGTTTACTTTTTATTGTAATTGTTTGGAAATAACGACCAAAAGACTAACTAGAGTAATGGGTGAGTGGGTAAATAGTTAATTGTCTGGGCTTTTCATACAGCCCCCGGGCTATCTGGAGTGGAGAAAGTATAATTAACTTCAATGTACTGTAGCTATCGGTGATTGTTTACATACTTGGAGGAACGAACGTAAAATAATATTAATGCCTAACCAAAAACTGCTAACCCAGTTCTATTTTAAGCCAGGGTACAATGATTGGTGCAATTGCTTAGAAATAATGACCAAAAGATGAGTTATAGTAATGGGTGAGTGGCTATAATGATGTCCTTGTATCCTGTTCTGTTTTGTTTGCATTTAGTTAGTTAGGTCTTGCTTATGTTCTAGTGTTTTCAGTATGTTTGTATGCCCTTGTGTTTTCCTACTCCCTTCAACAGCAATCCCCTCCATCCTGATTCTCCATGAACGCATCCATCAAGCCCAGATTCCAATCACCTGTATTCAGATCACCTGTTCCTTATTACCCTCTGTATATATACCTGTCCTTTTGTGTTCCTCATTGCAAAGGTCACACATTAGTTGGGGTTCTGATGTATTGTCTCTGTGATTCCTCTGTATGTGTTGTTTTGCCTCCCTCTTGTGTCTAGTTCTGGTAATTGGGGTCTTGGTTAGATTGGTGGTTACGTCATTGTTTTAGTCACAGATGTCTTGTGTTAGTAATTAGTTTGTCTTATTATTTATCCATGGTGTTCTCCCCTTATGCTTTGTCAGTCAATGTGCTCCTGTTACGTTTTCCTGTGTTTGTCCTTGGAGTTCTTAGAAAGCCCCACGTGGCAGTATTGTTTTGGTGAATCTCTGTAGTAGGAAATAAACGCTATTGCATTAGCACAAACTCCTTTGCTCCTGTCTGTATTATCGACATCCACCAAGGGATTCGTGACAGATTGACTGACCGTAACTATGAGACAGCGAAGGAGTTCCCGCAAAACCAGGGAGAGCTTTCCTGGGGATATGTCGGCGGATATCTCCGCCGGATCACCCTGCAGAGGATGGAACAGGCGTGGGCTATGGGCTGCGTCCCGGAGGATTAATGTTCCGACGCCGAGGGAACGCCGGAAGAGGAGGCCTAGTATGGCCGCAAGGAGGAGGCTAACGACCGGGACGACGAGGAGGACGAGTGGGAGATATCTCCCGAGTGGATAGGGAAGGCTATCCGGAGGACCCCACTACCGCAAATTCCTCAGCAGCCCCGGAAGGCCTCTATACCTCCTGGTAGGGTTTCTCACTCCCCCTTAGGCTACACAGTTAGCTCACAGGCAGGCTATCCCTCCAGTAGCACTACGTTGTCACAGGCTAGTTCATGTCGTAGCATTCAGGCTAGCATTAGTAGCCCTCCTAGCTCTCCTCTGTTTCAAGCTAGTTTTGTTAATAGCCCCATTAGCTTCTCCAGCTTCCAGCCTGGGTGTTCCCCTAGCACTCAAGTTCAGGGTTGTAGTACTCCTTTCAGGCCTCCCCGTTTGAATGTTAGGGCACCTGTTTCAGCCCCCGTTAGGGCACCTGTTTCTGCCCAAGTTACTGCCCCAGTCATTGCCCAGTCATTGCCCCAGTCGTTGCCCCTGGTATTGGCCCCAGGGCCCTAGCTATCTTCCCTAGACCTCCCCTACTGTCCCACATTAGGGACCCTATGCCCCGTTTAGGGTCATTCAGAGCCCCAGTTCCCATCCCTAGGGCCTCCTGTCACGTGGAGGCTGACAGTCTCCCCATGAAAATATTTTGGGGGGGCTATAGGGGGTGGAGTGGGAGCTCCACATCTCTCGGTGGCAGCCCTGCCCAGAAGGAGGCCCTGGAGGACCTGCTTATGGCCGACATCTTCAAGATGGCCGACGGGCCGCCTTCTGCTCCAGCAGACTGCACACTGCCTCCTCCAGCAGTCTGCCCGCCGCCAGAACCTCCGGCAGCAGCCTGCCCGCCGCCAGAACCTCCGGCAGCAGTCTGCCCGCCACCAGAGCCTCCGGCAGCAGTCTGCCCACCGCCAGAGCCTCCGGCAGCAGTCTGCCCAACGCCAGAGCCTCCGGCAGCAGGCTGCCCGCCGCCACGGCCTCCACCGGCAGTCTGCGTGCTGCCGCTGACCTCCAGACCTCCGTCTCAGCCGCCGCTGACCTCCGGACCCCCTGTTCAGCAGCCGCTGGCGTCCGGACCCCCGTCTCAGCCGCCGCTGACGTCCGGACCCCCGTCTCAGCCGCCGCTGACCTCCGGACCTCCGTCTCAGCCGCAGCTGATCTCCGGACCCCCGTGTCAGCCGCCGCTGATCTCCGGACCCCCGTCTCAGCCGCCGCTGATCTCCGGACCCCCGTCTCAGCCGTCGCTGACCGTCTCGTCGGGACCCCCGTCGCTGACAGTCTCGTCCGGACCCCCGTCGCTGACGTCACCGCCAGGGCTCCCAGACGCCCTGCCGCCAGGGCTCCCGGACACCCTGCCGCCCTGGCCACCTGACCTGCCTTTCCCCGGGCTGCCTGAACTTCCTTTCCCCGGGCTGCCTGAACTGCCGGTCCCTGTGCCATTCCATGCCACTGTCCCTGTGCCATTCCATGCCCTTGTCCCAGTGCCACTCTCTGTCCCTCCAGACCCAGGGCCCCTCTCTGTCCCTCCAGACCCAGGGCCCCTCTCTGTCCCTCCAGGCCCATGGCCACCCCCTGGACTCCCTTGTCCCTGGCCGCTTGACCTGCCTTGCCCCTGGCCTCTTGAACGGCCTTGCCCCTGGCCGCCGCCTGGTTTGCTTGGTCCTGGGTCCTCTACCTACTGGTCTCGTTCCCCCTTGTTTAGCCCACCTCGGTGTTGTGGGCTGTAGGGGGGGGATTCTGTCACACATTAGTTGGGGTTCTTATGTATTGTCTCTGTGATTCCTCTGTATGTGTTGTTTTGCCTCCCTCTTGTGTCTAGTTCTGGTAATTGGGGTCTTGGTTAGATTGGTGGTTACGTCATTATTTTAGTCACAGATGTCTTGTGTTAGTAATTAGTTTGTCTTATTATTTATCCATGGTGTTCTCCCCTTATGCTTTGTCAGTCAATGTGCTCCTGTTACGTTTTCCTGTGTTTGTCCTTGGAGTTCTTAGAAAGCCCCACGTGGCAGTTTTGTTTTGGTGAATCTCTGTAGTAGGAAATAAACGCTATTGCTTTAGCACAAACTCCTTTGCTCCTGTCTCTATTATCGACATACACCGAGGGATTCGTGACAGCAAGGTATTGTTTGTTCGTCTACCAACATATTGAGCGTCTTGTATCCTGTCTTTGAGCTGAGTACTTACCTTTTTGTCTTGACTTGTTTTTGCTCTGTGTTTACTCTTTTGTATTTGCCCTTTTGTGCTTTTGCCAGTGCCTCTCTGTGTACAGAAACCTGCCTGCTGTCTGGACTTCCTTGTGCCTAGTATTGTACTGGATCTACCTGTGTACCAAACCCTGCCGGTCCACTGATTATTCTGTGGATCTTCATATTGTCTATCTGGATATCTTGTATACTATACCTTGCCTGTCTACTAATTATTCTGGATCCTGATTTTGTCTGCCTCCATACCTGTGTATTGAACTCTGCTTGCCTGACCTGTGCATTGAACCTGATTATTGAATTATATTGAGAATTTTACTTGTTACACTAACTAGTTTGTTGTCGGGGCTTTAAGTGGAGAAAGTATAATTAGCTTCAATGTAGGTATTGGTGATTGTGTAAACACTTGGAGAAGTATAATACATAATCTGTTGCAGATTATGTTTAAATCTGTACCTTGAAGGTGGAAAAAAGGGTACAATAAACTGTCTGTAAACTTACAAAGTTCTCAATGCTTCGGTTAGCATGTAGGGACCCTCATTATGCTACCGTGGAAGTGTGGTGCTATTTTCAGCCTTGTTAGTGGTCTATAATAACAATTTATTTTTACTTCATCTGGGCCCTCACAACTACTGTTATAAGATAATTCTTAGTTTGCACTAAAACTGGGCACATTCGATTAGCATGAAAACATATCCTACAGAACTCCAGAGTTGACTCCAGCCCTAAATCACATGCAATACATTCTGAGGGAACTATTTTGTAAAACCGAAATATGTGAAATATGAACGTATGAGAGGGTCAATTACGTTTGTAGGAACAAAATTGAACACTCGAAAAACGTTAAGTATGAACATATGAACATCATGACGTAGCATGTAAATACTGTCGTTTTTGCTAGGGTGGAGGTCGGGAATGGTGGGCGGGCGTATAAATCCGCGACTTGCATGCCAGTGTTCGCGATTTCAAGTCCAGACCGGCACTTTGTGTGTGTTTTGTTCTACATTGCTTATGCCATGCACACAGACGATTGTTGTTTTTTTGTAATGTTAACCCTAACCTTAATTATAACCTTAACCTCAGTGACGTCATATCTAACCTTAACCATTAAACCTAATGCCAAACCTTAACCGTTAGTATCCTCATACCTAACCTTAAGTCCTTAACTGTGAATGTTGCAATATAATTTTGAACACTATGGAATGTATGGAATGTGTGGAATGTTCTTGCATAAATCCGCAAAACTAAATGTACAGGGGCAATGTAATAGAGGTACAAATATAGCCTAATAACGAAACATGTAGTTCAAACTTCTGAAATTCTGAGATGTACAGTTGGTCGACTCGGTAGCAATGTGTTATTAACTCCTAGGTTCATTTTGTACCTTTGGCGCTTTGCTAATATGATGGCGGATTTGCACCGTAATATTTTTATTTGTAATCTTTTGCATGTTTGTGTACTTCTGTGCTTCCCTGTGTGTGTGCGATAAGCATAGTCTGCATGCGCTGTGCATACTGTTAGCCCTCCAGTTCTGCCTCACAAAGAACTACAACTTCCTTACCTGGTAACGCTCAGAACTACACTTCCCAAGAACACATTCCCATAGCCCGGTCCCAATCACCGGACTTCTAATCACCTGCTGTTCCACTCTAAATGAATACCTCTACACACCATACCCTCCTTGCGCGGTATTGTAAGTACATTCCATCTTCTTGCTGAGCATTATATACATATTCGATATCCCGGTGAAGACCCTTGTTTGTATTCCATGTATTGTGCCATTTGGATTGCCCTTTGTGCCTTTGACCTTGTTTTGTGCCAAGTCTGTTTTGACCCCAGCCTGTTTGATAGCCTGCTACTTATATCGACCCAAGCCTGTCTGAAAGCCACCTACGTGCATCGACCCAAGCCTGTGTGAAAAACCAGCTCTGTGCCTCGACCTTTGCCCGCCTCCAGTTTACCCTGTTGCCTAGTCCTAGTCTGTTTGGTTACCAAGTCTGAATATATCCTGTTGATACCTCTATTACATTTTTACAAAAACTACACATTGTCATTAACGGACCCGCCTTGGAGTATATCGTTACACATACGCCTAGGTGCATTTGACTAATTTGCTGTTAAAAGAACAATGACATGCTGCGCTATTTACTTTAGACCAGTTTTTTGTTGGTCAATGTCGCAATAACTTTCTAATGCCTCAAGACAGAAATACACCCAGAATTATCCTGAACACACTTCCCTGTTAGACCAGCATGCCCATGGGTGCAAATATGGGCGCAGATGTATTTGCTATTTAAACGACGTGGGCCCTGGATGAGTAATTGACAACTGTGTCGATCTAAAACTAGCAGACACGTGCATTCAGGCTTTGTGCTGCATTGCACCGGGTGCAAGATAGGGCCCTATTATTTTAAAATAAAGGTGTATGATAATGGCAAATTAGATTAGAATTTGTCTGCCTCATTACCAGTTTCCAAATTAACAAAACATTTGAAATAATAGACCTGTAATGTATTCATGCTTGCTTAAGTGGAATTTCAGAATATATAAGATCCTGGGCCCGTATTCATAAAGAATCTTAATGCAAAGAGTAGCTCCTAGTGAGAAAATTCTGAGAAAATTCTTAGAAATGTGGGCGTTTACTCTTCAAATTAAAAAGAAATCCTAGTAAAGACAAAAGTAATTCAGAAAGCATCTTAACTCGTAAAAGAGGTCCTAAGGCCAAAATTGGTAGGAGTACAGACTATGAGAGTTCCTTCAGTAGAGGAGAAAACGGTGGAATTACGAAGAGGGAGAAGAAATGTGTTGCAGACAATGAATGACAGTGAGTCAATAAGACGTTATAGATTAGATCGTGCAGGGATCATATTTGTGACCGATCTTATTAGAGACATGCTAACATCTCCGACACAGCGCAGAAATGTCATAGTGCCAGAAATGAAAGTAATCACTACATTAAGATATTTGGCAACTGGGAAAATGCAACAATGTAGCAGTGAGGACTTGGGTCTGTCACAACCTTCTGTAAGCAGAGTGATCACACAAACAATTACAGCACTTTCAGAACCTCTTATTGTGTCGCAGTTCATTTCCTTTCCACTGGACATTCCCAACTTGCAGGCATAAAAAACTGCATTTATGAATATAGCAGCCTTGTTGTCGGAGTAATTGATGGAACCCACATCTGAATTATTCAACGTGATCTCCGAAATACGTGATACTACCACGGACACTTAACTTCAAACTCTGTGGCAGTTTCACGGAATGGCCGTAAATCCTGTGAAACTGCCACGGATCCTTAACTTCTAAATCCGTGACAGTTTTTACGGAATACTTAAAATCGCTCAGTTTTTTCCTTCTTGGACAACCAACCAATCACAGTCTTCAAAATATTGTGTCATACATAGCAACGCGGTCAGCCCCGCCTCCTCACTAAGATGACAGTTTTTGTCTTTTCCTTGCTCAGAGTTGCTCTTAGATCGGTCTGGAATCGCTCTTAAGCTAAGACTCCTACGTAAAAGTTTTTAAGCTAAATTAGGAGTTTTCTAAGAGGATTCTTAGAATCTTTATGAATAAGGGCCCTGTAATCTATGAACAGAAAACAGGTTTCTGCTCTATTAAACACCAGGTAGCATCATTATTAGAGTCTCTCCAAATAGGAATTGATCTTAACACAATAACCCATTGGTAAAATAAAAAATATGGAACAACCAATCCACCGACAGAGTTATGTAATGTAATGTCGAAAGCGACACAACACTAAACTTAGCTCAAAGTATCTCCGAAATGGGAGCCACCAGAAACAAGGTGAGTTGTACAAAACCTTTTTAGTAAACAAGGTCAAGGTCATTTTATTTATATAGCACAATTTACAACAGCCACTAGGCTGACCAAAGTGCTTTACAGAAAATAAATCTAAAAAGAAAGTAATAAAAAAAAAATACCTATATAACAACACACAGTAACACAAGTATGGAAGTATAAAACGTAGGCTAAAAATAAAACAATAAATTCAGCCAGAGATGAAGGTTAGTAAGCTAAAGAGAACAGGTGGGTTTTTAATAAAGACTTAAAAACAGACAAGGTAGGGGCCGTTCTAATCTGAAGGGGCATGGAGTTCCAGAGACGCGGGCCTGCCACCGAAAAAGCACGCTCACCTCTACGCTTGAGTCTAACCCGGGGGACTACCAGCAAAGCTTGATCAAGAGATCTTAGGCTTCGGGATGGGGTGTAAGGATGGACAAGATCAGAGAGATA
>JACXGM010016026.1:0-20835 GCA_016801145.1 Umbra pygmaea
GTGTGTGTGTGTGTGTGTGTGTGTGTGTGTGTGTGTGTGTGTGTGTGTGTGTGTGTGTGTGTGTGTGTGTGTGTGTGTGTGTGTGTGTGTGTGT
This sequence comes from Umbra pygmaea, assembly GCA_016801145.1. Taxonomy (NCBI): domain Eukaryota; kingdom Metazoa; phylum Chordata; class Actinopteri; order Esociformes; family Umbridae; genus Umbra; species Umbra pygmaea. The sequence continues at coordinate 95 of JACXGM010016026.1, forward strand.
GTGTGTGTGTGTGTGTGTGTGTGTGTGTGTGTGGTTCGTATAGCGTCAAGGTCATCAGTGTGTGCACATGCATGGCCGGTCAGAAAGGACATGACCGGTCAGAAAGATAAGTTATTGCAGTACTTGTTACTGCTCTCATGAGTACATCTCTTGAAACCTGCAGCACTTTTCAATGAGCTACAAATCCATTTTAAATTACACCATCTGTCATGAGATACACCAGAACATGACCTTATCTCGTCTTTATATTGGTCTCATCAGTACAACGGTGTGTCTCTGTCAACTGCAAAGCATGGCACGTTTGCATATAAAGCGTTTATTAGGTAGTAATGACGTTTGTTGACTCTATTCTTTTATTTTAGAACGTAATCTAGTCCATTCCACACCTGACAACAATGGTCCTACAAGGGATTCAGTGAAGAGGTCAAATAATGAAGAAAAGTTTATGGTTGTTTGGTCTGTCGTGTTTTCATCCCTGAACCTGTGGTATTACATGTAGTATTGTTAAGTATAGGCTCAGATTTTAGCTGGGGTTACTAATAGCACAAGGTTTTGGCTCATTATTGTATTTAGGGTAAGATGTTTAGGCTGGGGTAAGGGTTGAACCAAACTGAAGATATATAGCTAGTTTTTGGATTGCAGTTAGGCTTGAGGCTTGGGTTTTACGGCTAGGTGTAGCACTTGGGTTAGACTATCCTCTGCTAGCTCTTTGTTTGCTGTCTCTAATACAGAATGTCTCTGCCCCTTTCTGTCAGCCACACTACTCACCAGACACCTGGTCTGGCTGCCAATGCCCTGGGCAAGCAGACAGTTTTAACCCATTGCTTTGCATCTTGATAGTGTAGTGTGCTTGATAGTGCTTCTTCTATTCAATTTAGGACTACAACTGTTTTTTATACACACTGTTATAGAAACGTGATGTGAAAATGTGTTTATTTTAGCCCTGGTGTCTTTAAATGGCAAAATTTGAGTGGCATATCATATGACTGTTGAACATCAATACACTTAGCAAAGCCTGTAGGCACCCACATTAATAGGAAGGCAGGTACAAATATTCACACAAACAAAAATCAAACCATCTGTCTCTTCTCTTAAAAATATTGTTGGCTAGAGTTAATATTTTCCCATGATGTAATCCAAATATTTACCTTCAGAAATGAATATATTCCTTTGTATTTCCACCAATATTTATTGCTTTGGTACTATCTTCAAAGGTTGGAATGTTCTTAAAACATTGTGCAAAATTACAAACAGATGCTATATTCAAATCCTTAAATTGGACATACATTAACCAATAGGTACACATTGCTAGTAACGGGCTTGACCCCCTTTTGCCTTTAGAACTGCCTCAGTTCTTCATGGTATAGGTTCAACAAGGTGATGGAAACATTCCTCAGAGATTTTGGTCCATATTGACATTATTGCATTATGTAGTTGCTGCAAATATTTCAGCTGCACATCCAAATGTGCTCGATTGGATTGAGGTCTGGTGAATGTGGAGGCCATTTGAGTACAGCGAACTGATGTCATGTTCAAAACTCCAGTTTGAACTGATGTGGGCTTTGTGACATGTTCAAGAAGGTGCGTTATCCTTCTTGAAGTTGCCATTAGAAGATGTGGTCATAAAGGAATTGACATGGTCAGCAACAATAGGTTGGCTGTGGCATTTAAAAAATGCTCAATTGGTACTAAGTGGCCCAAAGTGTGCCTACAAAATATCCCCCACACTATTACACCATAACCAACACCATGAACCACCGAAACAAAGCATGATGAATCCATGCTTTTATGTTGAACCACCGAAACAAAGCACGATGAATCCATGCTTTTATGTTGAACCACCGAAACAAAGCACAATGAATCAGTGCTTTTATGTTGTTTACACCAAATTCTGACCCTATCATCTGAATGTCGCAGAATACATTTTTTCCAAATTGTAGCCTCAGTTTCCTTTTCTTAGCTGACAGGAGTGCCACCCGGTGTGCTCTTTTGCTGCTGTAGCCCATTTGCTTCAAGGTTTGACATGTTGTGCTTTCAGAGATGCTCTTCTGCATACCTTGGTTGTAATGAGTGGTTATTTATGTTACTGTTGCCTTTCTATTAGCTCAAACCAGTCTGGTCATTCTCCTCTGACCTCTGCGATCAACAAGGCATTTTTGCCCAGAGAACTGCTGCTCACTGGATATATTTTTTTTTCCAGAAAATTCTTTGTAAATCCTAGAGATGGTTGTGCATGAAAATCCTAGTAGATCACCACTTTCTGAAATACTTAAACCAGCCTGTCTGGCATCAACAACCATGCCATGTTCAAAGTCTTATATCACCTTTCTCCCCCATTCTGATGCTTGATTTGAACTTCAACAGATCGTTTGACCCTGTTTACATGCCTAATTGCAATGACTTGTTGCCATGTGATTGGCTGACAAGATATTTACGTTAACTAGAAGTTGAACAAGTGTACCTAATGAAGTGTCCGATGAGTGTATATTTTGTTTGTAGACATCTTTCATTACACAACTTATGATTCAAAATATAACTTAAGGTGTTACCCGTTTATCATGTTTTTAATCACCAAAACATGAAATCTGCTCAATATAGATGTTTTAACAACCAATTACAGTTTTCAATTGATAACAAGAATCCATCAATACTGTCATATTTGTCAAAATCAATAATAAAGTCAGATGGTGTACCCAACTGCGAATCATTTTTCACACCTTTCACACAAAATGCATTCAATTACCACATTCTCCAAAATCCATGTATTCTTTTCAAATTCAGACTCCACCACCTGCAAAAATATACCGGTGCACCTTGCGGAAAATTTAATTCAAAAAGGCGACACCTTCATATATTCTACATTCATTACACATGACGTGACATATTACAAGCCTTTTTTTGTTTCAATCTTGATGATTATGGTTTACAGCTCATGGAAATCCAGTATCTCAAAACATACAAACAAAGTTCTAATTATTAATATAGAAATGTGGACCTGGGAAGAGCTCTAATCAACTAATTACCTCAGTACCCACAACCACAATCACAGGGAAGACTGCAGACTTGACAGTTGTCCAGAAGACACTCATTGACACCCTCAATGAGGAGTGTTCAACACCTTGCTCTCTGCTAGGTAGGGCATATTCTGACACAGCTATAGAGATTGCTAATGTGTCGTCATCATGACATATTCCCGCAAAGCATTTTGGGAATCCTTGGCACAAACTTAAGGGGCCCATGCTAACTCTTTTTATTCAACAGTCTTAATATCTTTTATTTAACAGGCTCATGCACCAATAGCTCCAACAGTGTTTTACTAGAAAGCGCATTTAGTAAGACCAGTAAACGAGTCAAAGTTTTCACAATTTACCATTTAACTTATGCATGATGTGTTTGTCTTTGTAAGTTACGTTGTATTGTTGAATTCTGAATGCATGCAAATAGATGAGAAAGCGAGGAGTGTGGTGCTTAAAACATTAGCATTCCTTTGAACGGACGACAGTTTTCTTCCCCACATTTACAATCTTCAGGTCCTGGATCCATGTACAAAAGACCTGGGCCTGCCTGCTGCAGCGACTTGAAGTTACTGAAATCTTCGTGTGTGGATGTATTAACACCAGGGTTCGAATTATGATTTAATCTTTGTGGGGGTCTCTTAAAAAAGTAGGTTAAGTAGGCGCCGCATGTGTAGATAAATAAATAATTAGCCTAACATTGGACTTCATTCATTTCAGTTCAACGTTTATTAATACAGGAGTAGAGAAACAACAATAATTACAATCCACCTTATATCACCCTGTTGCTATACTGATGGTATGATTTTGTTGTCCTCGTGGCAAAGAATGGTCTCTTCTACGTGGTTTGGTATCTTTTGGTATTTAAACAACATTTGACTTTACAATCATGTATAACATATCAAAAACACACCCATCGAGATTTGCGCTCAGCAGTAGCATAAACCTAATGCGTTCTTTTGGAAAACATGTTTATTTTAGGCTGTTTATTAACAAAAATGTTGTGTTATATATTAAAGGAAAATGCGATTTTTTTGTGATGTAAATAATAGTGCTGATGATTTTTAGAGACCCCCACAGGTGTATGATTTTACTGCTTTCATGTGAGCTCCCAAGTAATTCGAACCTTGACTAGCACTTAATATAATGTAGTTGTATATATGGGTGCTGGAAGTTGGGCAACAGCCAACATGTTGATGTCCCGCCGGCCCTTGACCAGTCGCTATGCTCGTAAGCATCCAGTCCTTTCATTCCCTTTATTTTCTCGTCATATCTCTTCTTTGCATTAGGATTTAGTTTTAGGCTATATGGTCCAAAAATGTTGGTTTTTGAGCCTGCTACATTTTGTAGGATTCTGTTTTTCATGCCAGAACACTTGCCTGCTATGCCAACCCATATAAACTCAATATGGTCTGGCCAAAGATACCCCTAATTCTTTGCATTTTGATGACATTGCCGCCCACTTGGTCACATGTCTTAGCAATCTCTATAGCACTGTCGCTAGCTAGCAGGCTAGTAGTTGTTGTACTTATACAGCTATAGCACTGTCGCTAGCTAACATGCTAGTAGTTGTTGTACTGACACAGTTTTAGCACTGTCGCTAGCTAGCAGGCTAGTAGTTGTTGTACTGACACAGTTATAGCACTGTCGCTAGCTAGCAGGCTAGTAGTTGTTGTACTGACACAGCTATAGCACTGTCGCTAGCTAGCAGGCTAGTAGTTGTTGTACTTATACAGCTATAGCACTGTCGCTAGCTAGCAGGCTAGTAGTTGTTGTACTGACACAGCTATAGCACTGTCGCTAGCTAGCAGACTAGTAGTTGTTGTACTGACACAGCTATAGCACTGTCGCTAGCTAGCAGACTAGTAGTTGTTGTATTGACACAGCTATAGCACTGTCGCTAGCTAGCAGACTAGTAGTTGTTGTACTGACACAGCTATAGCACTGTCGCTAGCTAGCAGGCTAGTAGTTGTTGTACTGACACAGCTATAGCACTGTCGCTAGCTAGCAGGCTAGTAGTTGTTGCTTTTCTGAATTTATTTCATGCCAGTGACTTCTTACCCATATTATCATATGGTTTCAGTGTTAAATTGTAGTTCAGGCAACTCTGAAAAACATAAAATTACATTCGCTTTCTTTTTTATTTTCCCGTATACGACAACACCACGTACTGCAGTGCAATTGGTTGCGAGTCATAATATTTTATGACTTCACAAATAATATTTTAACTTTGCGCACAGCGGAGAGCTGCTCTCCGAGCGTTACGCTCAGAGAGTTTTTGTGCCTAGGGTAGAGACGTCACTAGGTTGGAAGTAAACGTCTGCCCCGTAGGAAATTAATGGCACAGTCGGAGCAAAGCGTTTTTAACCCTGATCATGGACAAGGCCCTTAAGCCACAGAAGGTCATTGCTGAATGATCTGGCTGTTTGCAGAGTACTGTATCAAAGCAATATTCATGAAAAGTTGACTGGAAGGGAAAAGTGTAGTAGGAAAAGGTGCACAAGCAACATGGATGACCGCAGCCTTGAGAGGATGGTCAGGCAAAGCCGATTCAAGAACTTGGGGGAGCTTCACAAGGAGTAGACTGAAGCTGGAGTTAGTGCATCAAGAGCCACCATGCACAGACGTGTCCAGGAAATGGGTACAAGTGTCGCATTCCTAGTGAGGTCTCTAGGTTGCCTTAGCTTTTCGACTGTCTCCATGCTATTAGGGACAGGTTAGCATCAAATTCATTACAGCTCAATACTGATAAGACTGGGATTTTGATTGTTGCTCCAGAAAAAGTTTAACTCACAATCATACAAGGTATTGAGCCACTTTCTTCTGCCGTTTGGTCTAATCTGCACAATTTAAGGGTGATATTTCATAAATCGACTTTGTTGGACACACATGTAAAGCAGTTGGCCAGAAGTAGTTTATTCCACCTGAGGAAAATCTGTAAACTGAGATCTATAGTTTCCGATGCTGAACTTGAGATGCTCATACATGCATGCATTAATCTCTTCCTGTATTGACTACTGTAACTCACTATTGTCTGCAATCAGTATGCCTGCCCTAAATTGCCTTCAGTCCATCCAAAACCCTGCCGTAAGGCTACTCACAAGTATATCTAAATGGTTTCATATCACACCTGTACTATAGTCCCTCCACTGGCTAACCGTTGAATTCAGGATTCACCTGCATATGTGGCTGACCTACTGAAAGCCATTCATCAGCACACCCCCTAAGGTCCATCATGTTCAATCTTTTGACTGTTCCTTGTACCTGGGGATTGTTTTTTTGAGTACGTAACGCCAAGGCTAGGGAACACCCTGCCTCTTGCAATATGGTCTGCATTCTTTGTGGACTCTTTTAAATGGGAAATGGTAAATGGACTGCATTTATATGGTACTTTTTCTGAGCAATGGCCACCAAAGCACTTTACAGTGCCTTACATTCACCCATTCATTCATACACCAATGGCAGTGTCAGCCATGCAAGGCGCTCATGGACACCTTGACACTTGGTCAGGAGGACCTGGGGATTGAACCACCAACCTTCCGGTTGCTAGACAACCTATTTGACCCACTGAGCCACTACTAAGCCACTGAGCCACTACCGTGCCTTTTAGAAATCAGTTGAAGACCTACTTTTTAACTGGCTTTTGAATGACCCCTATAAACCCTATTTTTCATAGGGTTTAAACCCTAATATCATATTTTATGTTTTATGTAAAGTACTTTGCAATTTTTATCTGTGAAAAGCACTATATAAATAAATTGTACTTAATTACTTACTAGTGTCAAGCCACGCCTGAAACAGAGACAACTCCAGAAGCGTTTTACGAAGAATATTTAAGGACAATATGACAAAGGTCAATAGTCTAAAAGAGGACTTTAGACTACTGATCATTGCTCAGTAGTCTAAAGTCCTCTTTTCAGAATGAAAGTACATTTTGGATATCAAGGTCCCAGATTCTGAAGGTGTGTGGAGAGATACAGAATCCAAGTTGCTTGAAAGCCAGTGTGAAGTTTCCACAGCCAGTGATGCTTTGGGGTGCCATGTCATCTGCTGGATTTGGTCCACTGTTTCATCAAGTCCACAGTCAATGCAGCCGTCTACCAGGAGATATTAGAGCACTTCATGCTTCCACCTGCTGACAAGATTTATGGAGATGCTGATTTCCTTTTCCAACAGGACTTGGCACCTGCCCACAGCTCCAAAACAACTGGTAACACTTTTGCTGTCCATGTTACTGTGCTTGTTTGGCCAGCCAACTTGCCTGACCTGGCCCATAGGCAATCTATGTGGTATTATCTAGAGGAAAATAAAAGCCACCAGAACCAACAATATAGACTAAAGGCTGCTATCAAAGCAACCTGGGCTTCCATAACTTCTCAGCAGTGCCACAGACTGATTGCCTCCATGCCACATTGCGATGATGCAGTAATTAATTGTGCTGGTCATGTTTCCAACCTGTCAGACTCTAAAAAATACTTCTCAGTGTGTTTGTACTTCCAAACACAGCCACCACATGTGTTCAGAGATGTTGCCAGTGACGTCACTTGCAACATCTTTTAAACAGCAGCTTGATTCAGGGGAGGCTTTCAGTGGACTTCATGATCTTTGTTTGTCCCGCCCCTGAATTCAGTCAAATGGGGAATAAAACTTCCGTATTGAGTTCAAGAATACTACATATTGCATTCTTCTATTAAATACCTATGTAAATATGAAGAGTTAGGGCTGGATATTTTTTTCTACAATGTCTAGTGCAAGTGACGAATTACACGAAGAGCTGAACAAACTTTGATAATGTATTATTGAATGGTAATATACAACCATACATGTTTTAGTTGGAAAACAGTGAGGAAGAATACGGCAAAGGCAGGAACATTATAAGGTGAATCAAGGTGCTGCTATGGAAGTGGCCACTGGTGAAACAATTGTCCAGGTGACCTAGCATCATGTTACAAAGGCACAGCATTGTATGATGTAATAATCAATGGTAAAGTTTGTAAATTATATTAAGAATTTAAAATTTCCTTTACAGTTTTTTTTAAATGTTATCAAGCATCAGTTCATTTCACCTCCAAAACTCACCCAATCCACCGGAACACTTCATACACGGCTCTAAATTAGCTTGACCACTGGCAACATATCCTACTCAGAAACAGACTTGTTTGGTGCATATTTTTTCCATGTAGGTCTCAGTCTCGGCCCCACATCGCTAGCAGATGGGTCTGACCCAGCCGTGTCACCAGACTTTAAAAACTCCCGGGACTCAGAAAGATGACCCAGGGCCGAGGGGATTGGGTGTGTGTAATTACATTACCTATAATTATGTGGGCTAGCTATTACATTATTTGTTCTAACAGTGAAAAACTGAGGTCGAACCCCGAGATCAGATCTTGTTTACACGGACTCAGCTACAACGTAACCCTGCTTATGGTTAGGGACTGTCAATCAATGACATGCCTCAAGTTATTAATTCAATAGCTTTTCATCATGTAGCTTAGAAACCTTAAAGGTACAATATGTAATATCAATCAAAACAATAACAAAATACATACTTTGCATTGAAAGAAAACATCACTATACACATATTATATATATTTCTTAGTTGTGTACTTACATTATCCTAAATGTTTCCATTAACTTTCATATCCAGAGAAATTTGTAATTTAATTTGAAGACACGGGACGTTTCTTTTTGTTGCCCGTCAATGACGTCATATAATATAATTGCTCTAAGTTCCAGGGAACCGCCAACCATAATGTGAATAAAGTTATAATATTTTTAACAATACATTACTTTGTCAGTGAAAATTTTTTCTGCCAGAGACGCTAGATTGGAAGGTTGTCATTGACGACGATAACAAAACCCATGATCCCACGCAACCTCCCGACGTCATCCAAGTACCTCTTTTGCTATTGTTTTGATTGAGAGGCCCCTGGTGGCCAAAAATTACATACTGCACGTTTAAAACACTATCAAATTGGTCAGAGAGCACACCCATATATTGCACATCCTTTGGTATTTAAAGATAATATTTTATTTTATAAATTTGAAATTCTATAACTTATTTGTTAAATCACTTAAAAACCTCATCACTTTTAAATTGTCAAAATGTTCAGAGAAGACACCCACAGCCTTTGGACTTTCCCGAGAAAAGTTTTGGAATTTCAATCAATAAAAAAACTATTGAATATTAAATATTTTAAATGTTTATTAAAAATAAATCTGAACTTTTTGAGGAAATTGCAAAGGCTGTGCAACATGTGGGGCCCTATCTTACACCCAGTGCAATTGACTTTTCACACCAATGCATGTATCATTCCTATCTTGCACCCGACGTATAGGGGACTTTTCCCTCCACAGACTCGCGTCGGTAAATTAGGGAATGAATTTGCATTCATTGGGCGGTTCAGCGAAAAGAGGCGTGTTCCGTCGCAAACGTTCCCTGGTGCTATATCTTGCAGTTCCCAAAAATTATCCCACCATTGACCAGGAAAAACCTGGTTAAAAGTCAGTGGTGTGTTATTCAGATGCTATTTTAAGGGCGCCTGCTTGTCCATAATGTAGCGTGTGCACAACGTGCATACACTTTGCTCCTCTCATCTACCCAAATGCAGCAGTTCCCATTGTTGCAATGCATACACAATTAGAAGGAAAAATATTACCACACGAGGGAAATCATTGTGGTGTCAGAAGATGTGAAAAAATAGGCATACATCTAGTGTACACATTTACCCAAATTATTCAGAATGATATACATTAACCGCAAGGGAACCCATTGAATCAACATACAAGTAATTTGCGATACTAAAAGTAAAATCACTCATGTCTTTTGCGAATTACCCTGGCTCAAGCCACTACTCATTTATGGCAAACTCTGCCATGTTTGATGGGAATCCCCCCTTGGATGGGTGGCTGTGAAGGGGACAACGCTATCCGTTAAAGACATGGCTGATGATGACACCATTTGATGCCAGCAACAGTGCGTGAAATGCTGTTTAATTAAAAACACTTACAAACACGCAGTTTAGCCTAATTGAACGAACATTCGGCACACTGAAAATGCGTGTCAGGTGTTTGGATAGGACAGGAGGCACTTTACACTACTCAAGTCGCAGCATTCTTTGTGTCTTGTTGTGTTTTACACAACATGTCCATGAATCATGGATGTGTTGATGAAATAAATGAGGAAATATTAGAGGACTTAAGGAGACGTGATGTTGAAATGCATGTGCCTTTGCTTGCCACTAAACCCAAATGCCCCAGCAGCAGAATGGGAAAGGAGAGCTTATTTGACAGAAGAGTGAGGTAAGCAAAGAAATCTCGCTTTTACAAAGTAATGTTAGACTACATTGCAAAAATATTACCATGCATTCATTACCTCGTGATTCAGTGAAAATGAGCCCAAAACATTGGAATGTATGTCTCGTGACATTTCTTAATTTACATTTTGTAAAAAAGAAAAATCAATAACAATCCGTCGTTATAATATCAATCCGCCATGGAACAAGCGTGCCTGCTCTTAAAGGGAATGTGAGATGACACTCTGATTGGTTTATTGCACGTTATGCCCAAACCACACCTATGAATAATGAAGCTATTTCAGACCTAACCATTTTAGATTTGCGATGGGCGCAAGAGTCATTTATGCCGCCGGTAAAATCTCAACAGCACCGGGACCCTCCCACAATTTCACTTGCGTTTCGCGTTTGATACTCGCGTTTCAGATCGTTAAGATAGGGCCTGTGGTGTCTTCTGTGAACAATTTGAAAGTGATTTGAGGTTTCTAAGTCATTCAACAAAAACAAAATTGAATTGTTCAATAAACTGCCCTCGCCCCAGTGGGGTAGCTGGCCCTTCTAAGAAAAGTGGACCATAGCCAAGTTTAGGCAAATTAATTATGAAGGGAAATACAGTCATATGCAAAATTTTTGGCACCCCTGACAATTTCCATGATTTCCATTTATAAATAATTGGATGTTTGGATCAGCTATTTCATTTTGATCTATCAAATAACAGAAGGACACAGTAATATTTTAGAAGTGAAATTAGGTTTATTGTATGAACAGAAAATGTGCAATATGCATCAAAATGAAATAAGACAATTGCATAAATCTGGGCATCCCAACAGAAATATCACATCAACCAGATGCCTGAACCACCTAAACTGGCTCCTTTCAATGCAAAGGAGCAGTGGCTCTACTCTGAGCTCCTCGTGGATGACTGAGCTTCTCACCCTATCTCTAAGGGAGATGCCTGTCCATAAATACTACAAAAAATGCTCTCGCTTCGGTCATCCAGAGATTGGATGGCCCTAAGAATGGAACCCCTCACCCCATACTCCTGCAGCACCTCCCACATTATCTCCCAGGGGACCCGGTCATACGCCTTCTCCAGATCCACAAAACACATGTAGACCGGATGGGCATAATCCCAGGATCCCTCCAGGATCCTTGCGAGAGTGAAGATCTGATCCGTTGTTCCATGACCAGGACGGAAATCTTATTGTTCCTCTTCAATCTGAGTTTCGACTATCGGCCGAACCCTCCTTTCCAGCAACTTACAGTAGACTTGCAGACGTTGCCTTGCAGGGCAGTCTATGTCAGGGATACTAAAATCTTATCCAACGTGGGCCAGAGCCTGCTGGTTTTCTGTTCCACCTCATCATTAATTGCACCCACCTGGTGTCCCAGGTCTAAATAAATGCTGGATTAGAGGGTTGTAATGAAACCTGGATTCGAGGGCCAGATATGAGTATGAGGGGTCTACGTCATGATCGTCAGTGGTTCAAGCCTGACTATGGGTTTATTTCAAATTAGCATAGCGCTGCCCAGGATTTGGGTTAGATAAATCAGATTATCTATCCTGCCAAGTCGCTCTCCAGCAACTCCTTGTGTCCAGATCAGATGCCTGTAGATTCATTTGTGAAGTATAGTCAGTGAACATAATCATCCCATGCATGATCTGACTAAAGGCTTCCGTGTTGGATGAACAGTGCCAAAAGAATTGTCCGCTGGGCGACATGTGGTTGGATGAATCATGTACGTGCCTATTGCCATCCCACAAATCTTTCCAAGGAGTTGCAGAGCTGACTACAAGGCAGGGTTAGTGCGAATTGGGAAGGGAGAAAAATGTGTGTGGGTGGGAAGCAATTTAGATGGGACAATGACTTCCTACATTATACAGTGCTTTGTTCCACAAAAAAGCAAAGCCAAGAATGCATTATACTTATATCAAAGACAGACCATTGCACACTCATTGACAAACACTCAGTCTTTCCTAATTGCATTTCCTGTTTAAATTGCAAAATAAGTATAGTGTAGGAAATCATTTTTAACACAAATTCACTTTGAATAAGTTCAGTTATACAGCTTTTGTACAGCTCGTCTAAAAATGTGTAAAATTACTCTAAAACTCCCTTAGATCATTCTGGTTTTGTATGCTGGAGAGGCAACATTTTCCTGTAGATCAGTGTAGATGTGAGTTGACCCAGTGGCTCTCATAGACTCAAGTGTCCATACTTTGCTGATGTACTGCTGACCAACATATTAAAGACAGCTTGACATTGTCAGACATAAGCCTGTGCATGTGTGAGTGTGATCTGTAACTTGACTGTATGATTGTGTTCATGTGTTTGTTTTCAAAACTCTGTGCTATAAATTAAGCTTTCAGCAATGGTGTCCAAAACAAAGTCTTATAGAAAGGCAAACACAATTTGCAATTAAGAGCTACCTGACAGGTGTATACATACACACACATGCATGCACTTACACAGCTCTCTAAATGGGAATATAATATAGATTTCCCTTAAAGTGATATTGACAGCATTTACCATGTTATTTTTTTAATGTTAAATGAACCTCAGGAAAAAACGTTGTGCCCTTCATGAGATTTAAAATGCATGACCTGCAACATTTTCAAACATTGTAACTGTATAATATAATCGGAGTGTCTATTCGCAACCAGCTAATCGGCTATTTACATACCAAATAAATGATGTAATGCATAACGGATAGCTAGGCACATCAAAGACGCCAAAGGTTACAAAAGTTGATAGCTATGTGCCTCAACGGTTGCAATGATTGGTTCGATGAATGGTAATATTTAGGTTTAAGTTTAGGGTTAGTGTTATGGATGAGAGTATTTTTATTTTGTAAATCATAGGGTGCTTATCATATAATAGTTAAAATAAATGTAGGTCAATAGAAATTGTATTGGGGTGGGATTAGTTTAAATATTTGCACTTGGGTAATTGGCTATGGGACACCTGGGTGCAAATAGCATAGATACATATGCCATTTATACCCCGTGTATAAATAAATACATAGGCTATTTTTACCCCATGTGCAAATAGCTTCTGCCTGAAAACATAACCATAAATGGGTTTGGAGGATAATTTTTAAAATATATTTTACATAAAAAACTGGTTAACATTATTGGAATCCATTGATTTTATGTTCATCAACATCTCCTGACAAAAAGTGTGTAGTTAAACAGTGTTGGTTCACATACACCCATGAGACTGAACTAGGTTGTCATTGCTGTGGAATTAGACTTACCTGTGTTCAATTATCAGTGATCACAATTTGAATTGAATAATGTCTTTAATGCTTAAAAAGGCCACTTTTATTCCCTCTTTCTTTTTCACAATGGTGAGGACGAGATCTGTTTGAGAGCATCAGGAACAACACTATCACCAAACAATGCTGATGGGTACAAGGCCATCTCCAAACACCTTGGCATCCCTGTTTCAACAGTTTGCAATGTTATTAAGAAGTTTGCTGCTCATGAAACTGTCAAGAACCTCCCAAGTCTTGGTGGCAAAAAGTCTTTGAATATTGGTGCGATCTGTAAAAAATGTCCACATAAAAGATCCACAGAGCATAAAATGTGCTGAAAAAGTCTATGCTGTTGGAGCCAACGCAAAGTTGTGGTGTTATTTTTTATCATAAAATAGTTGTGTTGTTCTACTACACATATATGAGCATGCAAATTAGGGGCACCTTATTAAAAAGTTTGCCTTTTGTAGTGCTGAGGAGTTTGTTCTGACATCCAACCAGAAAGGATTTACACCACACCAGATTCCTATGCCAATTAAAACACTATAATGCTGTTGTCAATAACAATGTGTTCATAGTTCATACCTTGAAATCAAGACTCCACCCTGGCATACATTTGGACATGCATCAAGCTTGGATGGGCCTCAAGGATGAACTGGAGCAATCTTGATAGATGATTTCAAACTGTACTATATTTCACAATAAATTAAGAAGGGCTTTATGGGCAAAGGCCAAGGAGGACCCAACTGATTAAAGAAATACTTAAAATAACACACTTAATTTTCGCAAAAGCCTATCCAGAGAAACCACAATCAATCAAGGAAAATGTTTTATTGACAGATGAAACCAAAGTAGTGCTATATGTTTATGCAAACCAGTAACTTATTTTTACAGTAGGTGACGAAATTAAGTTTAGAACGAAAAGTACAGCAAAATATGGTGGAGGATCCATAATGTTGTGGGGGTGTTTTGCTGCTTCTGGTACTGAAGGCCTTGAACATACTGTATTGAAGGAATCATGAAATCTGAGGATTACCAAGACATTTTACAGCAAAATGTGCTACCCAATGTCAGAAGAGCTTGGGTCCTCCAGCAGGACAACATTCAAAAGCAAATAAAAAATGGTTGAAAATAAAAAATACACTGTTTTAAACTGGGCAGCAATGACTCCTGGTCTCAATCTGATTGAACATCTTCAGAAAGAGCAGGAATTTGCCATTGGTAAAAGGAATCCTGCAAACATTCAAGTGCTTAAACAAATTGCAATTGAATAGTGGGCAGACAGGTGCAATAATCATATAGATGGCTTCAAGCATATAGATGGCTTCAAGCATATAGATGGCTTCAAGCATATAGATGGCTTCAAGCATATTGATGGCTTCAAGAAACGCTTGGACGCTGTAATTGTTGCCAAGGGTTGTGCAACCAGTTAATATTGAAGGGTGCCTTTAATGTAATCCATGTCATATTTTATGTTTTTATCTGTGAAAACACTACATGTATGTTGAAATGCTATGTTGTTGTTGTTGTTGTTTTTGAATACCTTTAGACATTATAATAAAATATTTGAATAATTCAAAAAGAGGGGACCTTTTCCAATTATTTCTGAAGATATTGTACATGACAAAATATTCAAGGGTGTCAATAATGTTGACCAGAACTATACTAAATATTCAAGGGTGCCAACATTTTTGACCAAAACTTTATATATTATGATTGTCTTTTTGCTTCAGATCTTTGGTTGAAAGGCTGTCAGTTCCACTTTGAAAATCCTGTTTTCTAACCCTTACTTTAAACAAACTCTGAAGTTAAGCCCTAATCCCTATATCAACTCTTGTTTTTAACCGTCATTCCAATTGTAACTCACAAATGCATGTCTCGATAACATTTCCCAACATTCTAACTGTATCACTTCATAGTATACTGCCAACATTGCCTCCAACTTCATGGCATTCTCATTAAAGAAATAACCTTTTGCAGCTTTGGAGCATAAAACTAATTTGATATATTTTACAAACAGTTCTGGTTAATTTTACTGGCATCCCTACAATTTAAGTTTATGTATAATATCTCCTGATAAAATGTGTGTAGTGAATCATTGTTGGTCTTTATACACTTGTGTTTAATACAGAACACAGGATTAACAACAATTACAATTAAAATGCAATTCCAAAATTAAATTGTAAAACTAAAATGTAAGCCCAAAAAATGTTTTTTTCATAGGCCTAAACATAGTATCTCCTCCTTAAACTCAAGGTCAGAATAAACAGTGAAATAAAGTTATATTTAACCATGCATAAATGGGTGGGGATCAGCCTCTACAAAAGACCTGCATTATCTTTTGAATTAAAACCATACAAGATTAATTAATGCACCCATCTGCTTTGTGAGAGATGTGAAAAAAGCCTAGGCAGAGAAAGTAAGTGGAGGAAAGAGAGAGAGAGTCAGGGGAGTGGGGTAAATGAGAACATTAATCATCTGAGATATACGCCTGTAAGCAGAATTATACTCTACATCTCAACATCAGCAGCTTAGCATGGCCAGTAGTCATAGCAATATGATGATGGTGGCTGAGACATTGTAATGTACTGTAAACCCAGCTCTGTTACTGTTGACTCTTCAGAATGCCTGATGGAAGACAGGGACAGAGAGAGGGGGAGGTAAAGAGAGGTGATGGCATTATTATTGGCCAACAAGTCTGCAGTATTCTAAAAGAGGGAGGGCTAGGTAGAGAGAGATGGGTAGAGAGAGCTGGAACTATTGTGACCTGGAAGTGTTTGGTTGAATCCAGGAATACCAGTTCTGCCGTAGGGTGTGGAGCAGGGTGATTATTTTATCTTGTTAATGCTCTGGACACATTCAATGAGGAAAATGTGTTTTGGCAGCAGGTGAACAGGAAAACATTCAGTTCGAGGATTAGAGCTGAAGAAACACTTACATACACACACACACACCCATACATACACACACACAGTGCTTTTGTTTAGGCAGGATGGAGGTCATGCTTTAAAAAACTGTCAAATCAATGAACAGTTGCTATGGTGATCATGTACACAAAACCACTCCTCCTCAAATTATACATATGGTTGATGCTGGGATCAAAACTGGCAGGCTGTACGAAAATCTAATTTCAAATCATTCAACAAATGATTAAGGATTATATTATCCTAATTAAGGTGTAGATTGCATCACACATTCCAATGTTCCAGCTTATATTGCAGCACATTGCAACATTAATACCAGGAGCCGCTTGTGGATTTAAAAAATCGGTTGCAGTTACGTTGTCACGTTCCGTCGTGTAGCAAGTAGTGAAGGAGACCAACGAGAAGGAGATAGAAAAAAATTTAACACAAGTTTTATTCCAAAAATCACTTGTACAAATGAAAAGGCTACAAGGGGCCAGAAAACATTGCAAAACATGCTACACCAACACATCCACTGGCAATACAACAACGACGAACATTCAACCAGGAAATTAAACAGGCCCCTATGATTAATCAGAAACAGCTGAGTGCAGTTGCCTGGGGATAAGGGTGAACTATTGGTTAAAGACAGTCATGTGAATGAAAAGTCTGGGGAAACAGAAAGCAGACACAAAACACATAAAATGAAGTCGGTGGTCTGGAAGCACCGACTATAGCTCACAAGGAGGGGGCGACCGTTACATGCATTTTCAACTTTGCAAAAGCAAAAAGAGCTGTGAGGCCAGACTTGTTTATTTTAAACCAATGGTCTAAGTGAATGAGAGCCTATATATTTTATTATATTTACTTGATTTATCCTGTCAATGGTCAATACAATTCAAAAGGGAGTTTCCTTAAATTGCCAAAAGAATATTTTAACACATCCACATAAGAATGAGGAAAATGTATTATGTAAAACTGCATCTATCTAATTTCAGGACCCTTGACATTCTACATGTTTGTCCATCATAGCCCTGATTGGTGTGAGCCACTACAACGCTGAGCTACTGGTTCAAAAAAGGTTGTAATACATTGTTAGGTTCATAATGACTCCCATTTGGTAAAATATTATACACTATTATGATTCTAAAGCAAGGATACCCCACTGGGAACGAAAGACAGTACAATATGGCATGCTTATCACAAAAATGAATTTTTTGAGCTAGGATAACATTAGATATACAGAAAACATTTATCTATTAGTTGTATTACTTGGTTAAATCAAGCTGGCTGTTTGTAAAATGGCAGGAAGTCAGTCTAGCAAAAAATATCCTTAAGGTGAATCGTGTCTCAAATATTGTGCGGAAATGTAGGATGATTAAAACAATCATTAAATGTGGCGAACAGAGACAACCAGATATGAAACTACTGTGGGTCTACAGCGTCTTTGTAAACTAGGAGCCGAGTTCCCTATGAAGTTTATTCATTTTCAAGGTAATGATTGCAGATCATTTCTCACCACAAAACAAAATGAATGCAAGGAATGCAAGTACAATTGATGGGACCACAGGGTATTCAGACTGGGAACATTTTTAAGAATTGTGCAACTACCATGTGCCAATTATCCTGACACATTTACAAATGAAGTACTTTATTTTAATATCAGAACATCCTAGTCGACTTGTGCACTGAACTGAGAATACAAATTTAATTGGCTGATAAGGAATTATTTACTTGATATAATGACCTGCTCAAATTGTCATCTTGAGTATCGTGGATTATTTCGCCAGAAATGGAGCAGCGAGCTCTTTTAGACCAATGGTTAATTCCAGTGGTTTTTGAAAAATGGAATCGTACTTATGAGGCCTCAGACCAGGGAAAGGTACAACACAGTACCACTGGGGCGGGGCCACTCTGAGCCGCTTAGCCGGGAGTTACACACAAAGATTAGCTGTCTTCACACCGGGATACACAGTCACTGATCCACCCATAGGAGGAGGGGCTCGGCTTATTGGCAGGAGAGGATTAGAAGTTAAAGGGGTCAGGTTGAGGCCACCTTCAAAGGTCAAAGGTACCAGTGACTGCTACACCCAGTCTCCCCCACCCCAACAACAGCTGTGTCACAAACAGGCACATGATCTCTGCTGGACCCGCCAGTCCTCTAACTTTAATACAAGCATATAAATTGCAGAGATGAACAGGAAGCAACACACACTTATTTCAACATGACATTTTCCACAACGTTGGACAGTGAGGTGACTAATTTTTTGAAGTATTCATTGGCGCATGGTAGCTGATTATGTAGTATTTCTATGAAATAGCTCTTTTGAGTGTCTTAGTTGTTGTGCAGCTTGTGGTATTCCTTTGGAGTCCCAGTTCTCGGTATGATGCCTTCTGGCCAACATTCCTCAGTGGTCAGAAAAATAAAGGGTACATTAGAGACTGTGATAGAGCCACTGCAGTAATGAGATCTCTTGACGCCATGTTCCTCAAGTCCTATGTTTTCAACTGGGCAACAAAGCTTGAAAACGTACATAAATATATGAGAGCACAGGTTGTACTAATTTCTGTCACATCAAATGATAGTAGTTTGATTTTACTTTTATAATTTGAATAATCTATTTTTATTCTGGGAGTAGGATATAATACCACAAAAATGTTTAAAAAAAAGATTTACCTAACAATTCTGATATTCATACTCAAGTTCTTTAATAAACCACTGGACTGTAAATCCATGTATCTAGGATATTTTAAGTATTGTCAACCTTATCCCAAGTTTAGTGTTAATGTCCCATATCCACAGCGTTACTTTAGTGACACATTCTCATTTTATATCAATATATTCAACCTCTAGCTTTTTCAGTCCTAATAGCAAGAAGCATCTTCACTCTATTCTAGTCTATTTGTTGTATGTGTGCCAGATAGGAAATCTAGCTTCATAGGAAATGTAGGACACCAGGGTTAACACCTGTGAAAGACAGTAACCCTAGGAAGGGCAATGTCCCATTTATTGCCCTGGGGTATAAGGATTTTATCTTTAAACCAGAGGGATGTTTTTCCCCTACTAACCCTATAACGCCTCTTTTAGCAACAGCTTATCTCCCACCAGGGACTGACCAGGACTGAACCTGTTTAGCTTCAGTGTCAGCAGTGGGGTGCAGGTGCCACATTATCTGAGTGGACATCTGTGTGTCCAGCAATGAAAAGAAACATACAAACAATCAAGATCCACAGTGAAACCAAAGTGATGTCCTGTTTCCAGAAACCAGACGAGCCCCTAAACCTTAACTTGGAGTGAGGTGAAAGCAGTACTGCCAACATTCCTCCCACCCTATCAGAGGGCAACGTCACCACTCGACAATCCCTCTCCAAGTGTTTAGACTTGTTTAGGGTTAGGATTGTTCCTGGACTGGTAATGATTATAATGGTAAGTTGTTTAGTCTGTCTATCTGTCTGTCTGTCGGTCACTCAGCCATTGTGTAAAATATTAAAGGCTTGTTTCCTGTGTCCATGGAAGAATTTCGATAGTGTAAAACAATGAATACTATGCAAATTGCTGTTGTATCGTCTAGATGTGACAAATGGTCTCGTTATGCTTATCTCCACTTTTACTGTTCTAAACTAAACTTGCAAACTGCAAACAAATATGGATATTTAGGTTAAAAATATAGGAATGAGATCAACCAGTAATGTAATAAACCTGTTAATGAAGAGGCTTCCCTTTTTGGAACATATGGTTCTACTGAGGATCAATGACAGATATATGTCACTCAGCACAGATGCTAACGTGGCTAATCAGCTAACTTTCTAAGATGACATCCCTTTTACAAGCACACATGCATTCTCACCCATACCTATATCAATGTCAGATATGTGTCACTTAGCACAGACGCTAACGTAGCTAATCAGCATACTTTCTAAGATGACTTCCCTTTTACAAGCACACATGCATACCCACCCATACCTACATCAATGTCAGATATATGTAATTTAGCAAAGACGCTAACGCGTCTAATAAGCTAACTTTCTTAGATGACTTCCCTTTTACAAGCACACATGCATACCCACCCATACCTATATCAATGTCAGATATAGGCCAGTCATAGCCTAGTAGATAATCTTCTAATAGGTTTGCTTGGTTTTGCACACACACACACACACACACACACACACACACACACACACACACACACACACACACACACACACACACACACACACACACACACACACACACACACACACACACACACACACACACACACACACAC
>JACXGM010016027.1:0-20855 GCA_016801145.1 Umbra pygmaea
ACATTCTGTTGATAAATAATTGTATGTAAACTGACAGAGTCGCTCAATGGCCTGGGTTTTATCTCTCCTCTCAGGGAAGCCTAGTTGCTGTGGGAACCCATAAGGGCTATGTTCAAATCTGGGATGCAGCCGGAGGGAGGAAGCTGACCAGTCTGGAAGGCCACTCTGCTCGTGTTGGTCAGTGGTTCATTTAATTTCAGAGCATAATGAGTAGAATATCGTTTTTTAAATATTGCTATTTCTATATGTTTACGGTGGCAAGGTGGCTTAGTGGTTAGGGTCAGACTGTTGTCTGAAAGTTCCCTGGTTTTAATCCCCCAACCGCCAAGGTGAAAGCTTGTTTGTTCTGTCCCTGAGCAAGACAGGTAACCTTAATAGCTCCTCCCCCCAGCATCATTCTCTCCGGGTTGATAACATACCTGGTTAAACCTGCACTATGGGTGTCCGGTTTGAGAATGAGCAGAGTGTCATGGCAGCGATTCTGGCCTTACAACTGCCACCACGGAACCTCATCTGTTTACGCTGGCAGAGATGGAGTCCCATCTCTCATCCCATCTGAAGGTCTTACGAGCCATTTTAATCTTGGATATATTACGGCTGCTCTCGGTCTTCACATGAAAAATGCAATTGATGTGGCTCTGGCCCCTTTCTCTGCAGCCCTTGATTGGGTTTGAGCAGTTGCTGACTAGCATGCTCGCTGAATTGAAGACTTCGAGCATGACCAATCTGACTGCAGTGACTGGATTGTAGGCCTGAAGCAAGCAGTTGACTGGTGGAGAAATGATGACCTTGGATCCCCTTTGAGACCCTGCAATCTCCGGGTGGTCGGCTTGCAGGAGGGTTCTGACAAGACTGACCTTGTTGGATATCGAACTGGGTTTTTCGCAAAGATCATTACCTTTGTTTATCAGTCACCCACAAAGCTAGAACGGGCTCACCGCATCGGCAGGCATCCAATGGGCGGAGGTGATGGCCCCAAATCACACATCTTCATCATGAGGTTTCAATACTTTTGTGACAAGGAAGCTATGTTGCAGTGGAGTAGCAGGGAGGAAAAAATCTACCATGGGAGGAAACTATTTATATTCCCTGGGTTCAACTCAAGTGTTGCCTTGAAGAGTGCTAAATTCCTCCCACTGATATGTCTACTCGATGAGAAATGGATGAAATTTTCTCTGTTTCCCTGCACACCTACATGTTGAACTTGCCAGAAAGAAGACACAGTTTGATTCCCATGAGGACCCCATTCAATGGTTTGCCCAACACTTTGGAAACTTGTGAGGGATGTACTAAGCTAGATCACTAGGTTGGATGGCCCTAAGTGTCAAACCCGGGGACTATTTTAAGAAGTTCTACATTTCCCTACCCCCCTTACTATTATCAATGTTAAATGAGTCTCTGGAACTTGGTGTGTTGCCTCCAACATTAACAAAAGCATCAATACCACTTTTGTTTAGAGGCTCAAAGCACGTTTTAAAACTTACCCCGTAAATGCGTAATGTTGTATACTGGAGCAAAAGGTAAACACAATTTTGGCAATACAGATTGAGTTATTAACGCTACTGACAGCACTTCAGATATGCAAACAACAGAGCTATGTTTTTAAATCGCACGTAATTCTTCTTTAAGAAAGAGAAGGACCCTAACTTCTGTTCTTCATTCAGGCACCTTAGCCTCCTTGTTGATGTGAACATGCTTGCGAGGTTTATTGTGAGGTAGGTGTCTTGAAGTAGTCTTACCAGGAATCATTTTGGAGGAACCGACCAGCTTTATCAAGGGTAGACATTCTTTTTTTACATTCAGACTTTGTTCACCATTATTTTTTCCAAACACCTGTCAAACTCCCCTGAGCTCCCCTGAGCATCTCCCTGGATGCAGAGACATCTTATGATAGAGTTGAATGGGAGTACCTTGCTGTTCTTCAAACATTTGGAATTGATAACGAATTTAGCTAGTGGATCCAGCTTTTGTATGCATCCCCAAGGGCTAGCATCTACCAATGACACTCACTACTTTAATTCGGTAGCATTGTGGGTCTCTTTTTTTCCCCAGGGTGTATCATGGTAGGGCATTGAACATACACCGATCAGTCATAAAATTATGTCAGTGGGTGAGATCTGTTAGGCAGCAATTGAACATTTTGTCCTCAAAGTTTATGTATTAGAAGCAGAAAAAATGGGCAAGCGTAAGGATTTGAGCAACTTTGACAATGTCCCAATTGTGATGGCTAGACTACTGGGTCAGAGCATCTCTAAAACTGCAGCTCTTGTGGGGTGTTTCCCGTCGGCAGTGGTCAGTACTTACAAAAAATGGTCCAAGGGAGAAAAAGTGTTGAACTGGGTAATGCGTCAGTGTAATGGGCTGCCAAGGCTCATTGATGCACGTGGGGAGCGAAGGCTGGCCCGTGTGGTCTGATCCAACAGACAAGCTACTGTAGCTCAAATAGCTGATTAAGTTAATGCCGGTTCTGATAGGAAGGTATCAGAAGACACAGTGCATCACAGTTTGTTGCGTATGGGCCTGCGTAGCCGCAGACCAGTCAGGGTGGTCATGCTGACCCTTGTCCACTGTCAAAAGCACCTACAATGGGAACGTGAGCATCAGAACTGGACCACGGAGCAGTGGAAAAGGTGGCCTGGTCTGATGAATCATGTTTTATTTTACAGCACGTGAATGGCCAGGGCGTGTGCGTTTTATACCTGGGAAACACACGGCACCAGGATGCATGGTAGGAAGAAGGCAAGCCGGTGGAGGGAGTGTGATGCTTTGGGCAATGTTCTGCTGGTAAACTTTGGCTCCTGCCATTCATGTGGATGTTACTTTGACAAATACCACATAA
This sequence comes from Umbra pygmaea, assembly GCA_016801145.1. Lineage (NCBI taxonomy): Eukaryota > Metazoa > Chordata > Actinopteri > Esociformes > Umbridae > Umbra > Umbra pygmaea. The sequence goes on from JACXGM010016027.1 coordinate 2,840, forward strand.
CCTAAGCATTGTTGGAGACTGTGTACACTTTTTCATAGAAACTGTATTCCCTGATTGCATTAGCCTCTTTCAACAGGATAATGTGCCCTGTCACAGAGCAAAGGGGTTCAGGAATGGTTTGAGGAACAACAGGTTAAATGTGTTGACTTGGCCTCCAAATTCCCCAGATCTCAATCCAATCGAGCATCTGTGGGATGAGCTGGACAAACAAGTCAGATCCATGGAGGCCCAATGTCATAACTTGCAGAACGTAAAGGATCTGCTGCTAATGACTTGGTGCCAGATACTACATCACACCTTCAGAGGTCTAGTGTTATGGCTGATCGGTTTAGGTTATCAATGTATGCTGCTGCTCTATGTACATAACCCTGCAACCTTCTTAACTTTCACTCTATACCAAGGGTCTCCAACTCCGATCCTGGAGAGCTACCATCCTGGAGGTTATCACTTTAACTGCAAATAATGTACCCTCATTCAGCTCCTTATCCAGCTAATTAGTAGAATCAGGTGTGCTAAATTGAGGTTGAAGTGAAAACAGTCTGGATGGTAGCTCTTCAGGAACAGGGTTGGAGACCCCTGCTCTATACTCTGGGAAAACATTGGTTATTTTTCTGGTTACAAGTTTGACCTCCAAATAAGTGAGTGCTTCCTAATCAATCCAGCAGTGTTGCAGCTTCAGCACATAAACTTGCCCTTTTCATCTTAACTCCTCTGGCTTTGTTGAGAATTATATTCTATATAATCATGTTTAAATACAGTTTGAACAGGTTAGAATGGTATTACTAGATGAGAGAGTTATATGGCTATACTTGAGGCCTTTAGGAAACATTCTAGGACATATAGACATACATGTTCAGGGTCAAGATAAGACTTTCCTTTAGGAGAGGAGACGAAGGAAGCAAGGCCAACGATGACGTAAGACAGAGAGAGCCCTTACAGCCGTATACTATAACATCAGAATAAGCTTTAGCTTATGGCTTAGGACTTATAACTTATAACTCTGTTATATATTAGACAGCTTATAACTATATGAACTATTGTAGGTTGGACTGTAATTCCATCACAGGTCTAATACATGGAGATGCCATTCAGACTAATAGAACAGGACAGTTACTGACAGGACATTTAGACAGATAGGGGTTACTGAGTTATTCAGAAAGGAGTACACTTCGTAGTATGGACACTCAAGGTTAGGAGCAGTGGCCTTTAAGAGATAGTAACCTACGTAGATAAGAGGTTGAGGTGACCTGCACGTGTTCTCTCATGAGACAAGTCACGAGTTGAGTAGAACCTTCTAGAAGGTATGTGAACAACAATGCAAAGGCTATATAAGTCAGATCCATATGATCACTCTGGGCATTTTCCCAGAACCCGTCTTGATGCCTTGTTATGATGACCCTGTTTCCGTAACGAGAAGTACTTAATTAAACATTCTATTATCTACCACAACCTGACTCCTGAAAATATCATTTCAACGAAGATCTTACCAGCCTGAATTTTTAACACTCAACAGCTTCAACAACAATCCCAATACTGAAGACATTGGGACAGTTTGGAAAATGCAGATTAATGCAGAGCGCACCCATTTCATTGAAATTACCATTACGGTCCTCTCCGAAAATAAAGTGCATGTTGTCAATCACTGTGTGTTGTTTTTAAGGTAACATTATTTTGTCGGCTATAATACATCAAAAGCATGATGAATTATAGCCAATAAAATAATATATGCTTCCCAATATGATAGCGTTATACGTTTCTGTACATGAAAAAATGAAAGCGCAAGTTAATATCACAGTCATCATGAATGTCCAAGGGTTGTCATTTTAAATGAAGAACGCGTTGCAGACGCAAAACAGGCAGCCGGTATATTTTGCTCCTCATTACCTATATCTCCCTACATTTCAAAATGAAGCGCCAGGCTCTGGTTCTGCGTGTCAACGCGCCACGTGATTTAACTAATATAGGCTATATATGCGTAAAAAAAAACTTCTTAACCGTTTAACTGATAGTATTAATCGGTCAAATGTTTTACTTTAAGATAACGGTTAAACGGTCAATATGAGCATCACTATTAGTATCATAACGATAGCAAGCGTTATCAACATTTTGTTTTGTGTTAATGAAATATAGCCCTTATTTGCAGTAGGCCTCCTGTAAGCAACAACCTTATTCCAGATTGTCACCGACTGTTTTCATTCTATAATTTGACAACTCCGTAAACACTGCATCAAGGCTACTTTCCTTTGATTGAAAACAGAAAGTGAAAACGTCTATGACAAATTTTCTGCGACAATATTTTGGTTGCTGTGGACTTTACGCCAGTGTAGTTTGGTGAAACCAAACATCGACGCAGCTTTAGTAGGTAACTAACTAGCTTCATCGTATCGTTTAGTGTGGACTTTGCACCCGAGTGAATTTATACACAAAGCTGGTGCACCCGGCAGCTGTTGTTGATCTGTTCTGTATGCTGTTTAGACATTAAAACAAATCTGTGAATTTTTTTTTGTATATTTAACGGGTTACAGACACTCGTCAATTTAATTTTTTATTTAAAGCCAATTGAATCTTATAATCTTATCAGTTAACAGTTAATAATCGGTTAACGAGTTCCGTTTGTCAGTCAGGAAAATTACCCGAAATGAGCATCCCTACTTCGTATAAATGCACCTGCTTTGTGATAGTCTCAGAGGTCTGTTGAAAGTACAGAGAGCATCATGAAGAACAAGGAACACACCAGGCAGGTCCGAGATACTGTTGTGGAGAACTTTTTAAAGCCGGATTTGGATACAGAAAGATTTCCCAAGCTTTAAACATCCCAAGGAGCACTGTGCAAGTGATAATATTGAAATGGAAGGAGTATCAGACCCCTGCAAATCTACCAAGACCCGCCCGTCCCTCTAAACTTTCAGCTCATACAAGGAGAAGACTGATCAGAGATGTAGCCAAGAGGCCCATGATCACTCTGGATGAACTGCAGGGATCTACAGCTGAGGTGGGCGAGTCTGTCCATTGGACAACAATCAGTCGTATACTGCACAAATCTGGCCTTTATGTAAGATTGGCAAGAAGAAAGACATTTCTGAAAGATATCCATAAAAAGTGTTGTTTAAAGTTTGCCACAAGCCACCTGGGATACACACCAAACATGTGGAGGAAGGTGCTCTGGTCAGATGAAACCAAAATCAAACTTTTTGGCAACAATGCAAAATGTCATGTTTGGCGTAAAAGCAACACAGCTCATCACCCTGAACACACCATCCCCACTGTCAAACATGGTGGTGGCAGCATCATGGTTTGGGCCTGCTTTTCTTCAGCAGGGACAGGGAAGATGGCTAAAATTGATGGGAAGATGGATGGAGCCAAATACAGGCACATTCTGGAAGAAAACCTTATGGAGTCTTCAAAAGACCTGAGACTGGGACAGAGATTTGTCTTCCAACAAGACAATGATCTAAAACATAAAGCAAAATCTATAATTGAATGGTTCACAAATAAACATATCCAGGTGTTAGAATGGCCAAGTCAAAGTCCAGACCTGAATCCAATCGAGAATCTGTGGAAAGAACTGAAAACTGCTGTTCACAAACGCTCTCCATCCAACCTCACTGAGCTCAAGCTGTTTTTTCAAGGAGGAATGGGCAAAAATTTCAGTCTCTCGATGTGCAAAACTGATAAAGACATACCCCAAGCAACTTACAGCTGTAATCGCAGCAAAAGGTAGAGCTACAAAGTATTAACTAACCATTTTTTCAGTTTTTTATTTGTTAAAAAAGTTTGAAATATACAATAAATTTCATTCCACTTCATGATTGTGTCCCACTTGTTGTTGATTTTTCACAAAAAATTACAGTTTCATATCTCTATGTTTGAAGCCTGAAATGTGGCAAAAGTTCGAAAAGCTCAAGGGGGCCGAATACTTTCGCAATTATCGCTGTAATTATCATGAATAATTTCCACCATATATAATTACTTAGCAAATACCAGGCACAAGCAGTCAGTAATATGGAGGACTGCTCTGTCTCTGTCTTCAGGAGCGCTGGCTTGGAATGGCGAGCAGCTTTCTTCAGGAAGCAGGGACCGTGTGATCCTCCAGAGGGATGTCCGCACCCCTCCGTCTGCTGAGAGAAGGCTCCAGGGCCACCGACAGGAGGTGTGTGGCCTCAAATGGTCCCCCGACCACCAGCACCTGGCATCCGGGGGCAACGACAACAAGGTGAGCCACCACCCACCAATATCTTTGGGGAGTGGGCGTACTACCAACTTTGCAGCTGAACCTCTAAAGCATTTCTGTTTCTGTACAAAAGTGCCCTGCATACCATTGGTAATACAGGCTGAGCAGAAACTTGTGATACTGAACACACCCCTGGGTCTTCCTCAGCTGCTTGTGTGGAACAGCTCCAGCCTGCTCCCGGTGCAGCAGTACAGTGACCATCTGGCTGCAGTGAAGGCCATTGCCTGGTCCCCCCATCAGCACGGCCTGCTGGTATCTGGAGGAGGCACGGCTGACCGCTGCCTGCGCTTCTGGAACACTCTGACCGGCCAGGCCCTGCAGAGCACCGACACCGGCTCCCAGGTCTGCAACCTGGCCTGGTCCAAACATGCCAATGAGCTGGTGAGGAACTACTTACCTAACACTTGCTCCTAAAGCACAGGCCATCCACAGCTGCTTTCCTGTGTATTTGGTCATTGAGGATTTTATTTCATGTTGTATTAAGCTCCATCCTCAATTTGAAGGTTGCTTGTTTGAAATTATCTTTAACCTCTTAAGGATCAGGCTCTGATTGTGATATTCTGCCTGAAAAACAAACTCCAAAGTTAACCTCTTTTTACACAGGACCTGAAGCAAGGGAAACATAATGCTTGATATTTTTTTTAATGAAAGACAAAAAAATTTTGAAACCATTGAATCTGGCACAAGATAAAAGAAAGAAAATACATAAGTTTTTTTTCAAAATCATCTTTCAAATGCAAATAAAAAGCCATATATTGAGAATAGGTCCTGGAAATTTTAGAATGATAGAGACAAAAGCCAAGGAGCGATAGACTATTTTGTAAGAGGACCCCAAGTATCCTTCACGATTGTCCCCAGGTGTCCCCAAGTATCCACATTAATTATTTTCATATAAATAACTATAAAAAATGATATGGTTACAAAAGAAGTCTATATTCTTACAAAACACACATATTCATACAAATGGCATGATATGATTACAAAAAAGGTTTCATTTTTACAAAACACACCTATTCATACAAATGGCCAAGTCAACCAGCAATGTCCTAGTGTCAAATTAGAACTTAGTTTCATATAATCACACGCTAGATTCTCTACTTTGTGCACTTAAAATAATAATACAATAATAAATAAATAATAATAATTAATCCAATGTGAGAACAAACCACAGCATTCCATTGTTCATTGTTCAAATGTTTCCAAGCCAATGAAAATAAACAATGACTAAGGCAAAACAAAGGCCAAATGGTTGTGTAATTTTAATCACAGAGAAATCTAGAATTATTCAAAGGCCAAGCGGCATAATAGCTACAAATGTAAACAACTGGATTAGAATAAGATATAACTTAATTTACTCACCGATCTAAAATGGGAATGGCCATTCCATACACCAACCCATCTCCTCCATGCGTGGAGAGCTTGCAGAGTCAATAATCCGTTCCGTGTCACTTTCTATTCAAATCTCTTCCAAAGCATCGATAACATTGATATTTCTCTTTTTCTGAAAAGCTTTTAGACCTTGGGGAGGCATTTTATAAAAGCTTTAAAATGAAAAAAGTTTGAAAAATCACTTGAATGAAAAAACAATAAATATATTTTGTGTCTGGAACACCTGCGAACACACTGTGCCAAAGTCTGGCACTCGAGCGCGACCCAGATGTAAATAGCTATTGTCGCAAATTATAGTAGTGTCACTATGCTTTCCCGGTGTTTAGAAATATGAATCAGATGTCTGCGAACATCTAGATAGCCTGGTGATTCAGAATTGTATAGAATTCAGCAGCTTGAACGCTGTTTTAAAGGTCGAAAGTCTGGAAATAATTTGTGATAGTTGTAGTGATTGTTTGTTTGTAAACAAAGCGGTTTGCGGTAAAGTTAGATTGAGGTTTTGATCGTTTTCACAACAAAAATAATGCTCCATTTCATTGCCTGGACCCTTTGGATGACGAATCAGAGAAAGATAGCTTACTGTAAGTACATATTTTTTGTCAGATGTAGATGTATTAGCTGAGTTGTGGATGCATTAGCTGAACAAACGGGTATGTTTACAATGCACTCACCTCACATTAATATGTGGCTTTTTTATTTTTGTCATAGCTATTGTAAATTGGATATTTTAGCTAAATTTGCGTGTTTCTAAGTTTTTTTTTACATGTCAGACATTTATGCAGAGTAAAATCAGAACTTGTGAGCAGTGATTCAAATCCACCTTTTTTTTGGTGGCCAAAATGTCCCACTGGCGGGATGCTGATCCTTAAGAGGTTAATTACAAACAAAACCGCAAGTACACTTTTTGGGTGTTTTGTCATTTTATCTCCATCTCACATATTAATGAGCTTATGAACAACACTAGAAACCTATTTATTTGGTGTTTTTATTTGAATATTGTTGTTCTTTATTGAGCAATAATCACTGCCCAGGTAAATATATATAAAAAAATATTTCTCTAGTGGACAATGCTGTCATTGGATTTCTGTCTGGTCTGCCTCCATTAGTAAATATTGTGTTTCAGGTGAGCACCCATGGCTACTCTCAGAACCAGATCCTGGTCTGGAAGTACCCCTCTCTGACCCAGGTGGCCAAGCTGACGGGACACTCCTACAGAGTACTTTATCTGGTGAGACTGATAGTCACTGAAACCTGTGGTACCGGGCTAGCAGTCATGATGAGTAACACAGAACATGTTCTTCAAAGCCATCATCACGATTGCCACCACGTCACCACCTTCCCTACTCTCTATTATTTATGGGTGTAGGTAGCAGTGACAGCTGATGAACTTCAATTGAGTAGGATGGGCTCATATTAATGTCTGGACTGGAATGAATGGAATGGATTTACCCCAGTGTGAGATACCATTCCATTTACTCCAGTCCAGACATTAATATAAGCTCATCCTCCTCAATTAAGGTTCACCAGCCTCCACTGGTAGGTAGCACAACCTCAAATGCATCTTGAATGGTCACTAATGGATTTCTGTTCACTAATTCTAGGCTGTGTCACCAGACGGAGAGGCCATTGTGACTGGGGCGGGGGACGAGACTCTACGTTTCTGGAACGTTTTCAGTAAAACCCGTTGTACCAAGGTGAGTAAACAGAGCACACCGTGTCATTGTTCTCCTCCTTCAGTCTCAGCTGTGCTGCTTGTTCATTTCAAACAAACCACTTCCTTGTTGCTTTCTTTGTCAGGAGTCCAAGTCAGTGTTAAATCTCTTCACCAGGATACGATAGTGTAACGGGGGGTAAGGACTAAAGTAGGAGGGGCATGGGGGCAAAAGACATCCCCCTGCCCCTCCCAACCCTACATCGACCCCCCTTTAACACGGCCCTGCGTCACCCAGTGCACCTCAGCAGCAACCATCACGACTCACAACCTCATTTTCAGTTCCAACTTTTATACCGAGGACAAATCCAGCCACCACCAGTGTGCAAGCAGCTGTTCCGCTCAAGTGATGTCATGAATTAAAAACAAACATAGCCTTAGAGGGATGGGTTTGTTGTCTATGTACAATTTCTATGTTTCTTTTGTGAATGTCATATCATGTTTTATCAGTTATTATTGGGATTTATGTACCCAACCATGTGACTTGACTAGCGCCTAGTGCTTTTACTAGTCAAGTCACATGGTCACTGAGAAACACCTCTCTCATATTCTGTATTTTATTAGAAGAGGTAGGTAGATATTCGTTTATCTAGAAAAGATGAAGATTTTCAAAATTCTCATCATGTTGTTATGGTTCCTCAGCCTCTCCTATGTAATAGAGAGAACTGAGGGACTGTGTATGTCTATTGTATATTTTGATAAAATGCATATGAAATCTCATACAATCTAACAGAATGTCATTACAATAAATGAGGACACAATGAGGACACAATCAGCCTCCTGAGCAGCTGCAGAGACTCTGATATCTTTATTTCATTTTCAACATGCTTCTTACATGATCAGAACTCTGACACTTTAATAAATGTGGGTGAGAAGTAGGGTCCTTTACATTTTTTTATTTTGAATGGAATCACCCTTCAATAATCTTAGATTTACCAACCCAGATCAGGGTAAGGGACAAACACATTCAATGGCCAAATGTGCAAAATGCTGCCCGATGGCAGGAATAGGATCCAGCAGTGCAGGCTAAATCACTTGATTAATACCAGTCAACAAGTATGACAATATAAACAGAGCCAATGTCACAATATATTGACTAGCCCTACCCATTAGGGATGTTTACCCATCACCAATCTAGGCAGCACAGTCCAAAGCACTGGCTTTCCCAAAGGGCCATGTACACTTCCCAGCTGACGGAAACAACACATCATGACATTGCCAAACTGGAAAAACGGTACATTGGACTCACCAGAATGTTCAGCTTTTCCTTTAAAGACATTCAGTTTTCACATGGATGTCACGATCAACCTTAGGAGAGTATGGATCTGCTTCCAGCATGGAAAACGCTTAGCGAATATTATTTCCCTGCAGCCTCTATGACATTCAAAATCTTTCAGAGCTTTTATAGATCCAGACACACTCATCTACCAAAACTGCTGCCTCTGAGACAAGCGAGCACTAACAATTATTCTGAGCTGGCAAATTATGGTAACATTTAAATAAAGGTCTGTCCATCCCCCCTTATCCAGTTGCGTAAATGCTGCCTATACAGTAAGTCTTTGGAGCCAACGTTTCTTCTTTCAACTCTGCAGCTTGCAGGGGTATATATGCACTGGATTCATCAGGAATGGAAAGGCAACAGGTTATCCAGGGACTGATCTGAAATCAAGGAAATGTTTCACAGGCAATTTATCTAAAAAAACTTGCTCTACGTGGGGTGTCTGCCACAGTAAAATCCCCACTGACTATCCCTTATTGAGTTCCAGTCACTAAAACCTACCAGGATCCAAACAATGGATGTATATATCCAATTGCTGTCCAGACCAACAAAAAGAGAAAACAAAACCTGCGATTGAGGTATCTACCACTAAATCAAATAGAAAAACAGCCATGCCTGATACTCGCAACAATCTTGGCCTTCACCAAAACCTGCCCAACAAACCAAAATCACATATAACATTACTACCACAACCACCATGTTACCAAGACAACTAACAGCATGAATCCCCACTTTGTAATGGCCTTGCTCAGAGCTCACAACAAAAAGGAAGTCATATAAATAGATAGATAGATAGATAGATAGATAGATATATAGATAGATATCTATATATAGATAGATATCTATATATAGATAGATATACTGAATATAATAATGATAAACTAAAATAATAAACACAAAAGCAGTGTTGTAGAGTGCAAACAAACCAAACGCAGGAGGAAGCCAAACTGGCAGTGGGAAAACGGAGATATGGCTGCTGTGGTGACCCGTTATTGCCTACAGACCAAGCCTGTCCAGGTGGGCCACATTAGCTGACTTGTTTCAGCTCAGTCAGAGTGGGAGCAGCATCACACCACCATAATATGACCTGAGTCTGTATAACTTCTAGGGCCGCTGCACCAATCAAGACGCTCTAAACTACTGTTAAGCATTTATTCTAAAGAAACCATTATGGTATTCTTCAAATGAACAGTTGGACCATGAATTGTCATTTCAGCCTACAGACAACGCAGCCATGCAAGTTCCTATATAAGTCTGGTTGTTTAGAGGTCTGGTATTGTTTGAGACGAGTCGGATACACGAGCCACACTAGTAATCTGAAGAGCAGTCTGTAGTGTCCTGCAGACCTCGACAACAGAGAGAGAACTCATTCACTATCTCCAGAACACGCCGCTTGTTTGTCTGCTCCCTGGGAAGAAGAGATTTTATATGAGGGAAGGTAGGAGTCAGGAAACTGTCCGCAACACTTCCTCATGCATGTCACACCGGCCTCTGTAGCTACAGTACCTGAGGAGCTGCTGATGAAACTTGTTCTTCTGCTCTTCTGAAACCTTGGCTGAAGGGAATCCTGGGATATGTAGTCCTTCCTTTAACCACTGAGACAGCAGAGCGGGGCAGTGCCGGTTCAGACAGAACAGCACTTGAGAGAAGTGCTCTGTTAGACAGCGTGGAGACTGGCCTCCGACCGCCTGTTGATGACACAGTGAGAAAAGAGCAATGAGACAAACAAATACGCAAGGTTAAGCACTGACTGGAACATAATTATAACCACTCACTGGCCACGTAAGGCCTGGAGGTCGACACAGTCATACTGTCAGGTGTCAGCTTGGTCTAGCACTCTAAGCTCCCGACTCTTGAGCACGCATGTCCCCTGGCGACGAGGGTTTGAGCCCCGGCTTGGCCAACTGCCTGTGCCCCTCCTATTCCTACATACCGGTCTCTCAAGCCTTGCCTTCCTATTGTTATGTCAAGAAAAAGTATAAAGTATAACCCCCCCAAGAAATCTTGAAAATGCACAGTAAGATAGCTACTTTAGCTTGTCCTTCTTTCCACACACAGATAGTTGGATACCTCCAAGATGGTTCGGATCAGAAGCTTCCCGTCCCTTTGTAGAACCTGAGCAATAGGAAGAATGTCTGAACCATGGGGGATCAACTCCGTCTGGAGTGGGGTGAATAAAAACCAAGGAGTTATGACTTTCATTAATGTTATGCAATAACGGGATGTTTATTACTCATGTTGGCATCACACCGACTTAACTTACAAAAAACAAACAGGCTGATTTTGCCGTAGGTGTTTCTTGGAACTTGAGTCCCAGGATCCCTGAAATAGAGCTGTTTCTGAAACCGTTGTATACAGCAGAAGAATGTATGGTGCCCATGGAATTACAAAGTAGGTTACATGGCAAAGCTGCTCACCGCAGTAGAACAGTGACTTGACATCAATATGGTCAGACTGGTAGACGTCAGGCTTCCTTTTCAGGACCTACAGTATTGTCAAAAACGGAGATATGTATATACACTGAAAAAAATGGAGAGTTGTGTTGTCAGATTTACGTAAAAATATAATGTGTGATTTACACAAATATAATGTGTTTCACCTCACAAATGGGACGACACACATTATATTTGTGTAAATCACACATAATATTTTTACGTAAATCTGACAACGCAACTCTCATTTTATTTCAGTATAAGATTTCATTTACATGAATCTCTTTCTAAAATTAAAGAATTATTGAAACTACACCTCTGCATGAAGCTGCATGAATGACTGAACTATATCAGGATGTTCACTTGGACCTAGTAAACAAAGAGAAAATTGATGTTCAAAAACTAAATATGTGAAAGGAAATGTGAAAATAAAATCTCCATTGACTTTACTTCTTACCTTCCTTAAAGATGGAAAGGGTGGTAGAGGTGACCAGCTCAATAAAGCACTTGATGGGACTGAACGTGTCTTTATCTCCCGCAAATATTGGAACCATCTGGATGAGACACAAAGTCATTATTAGCAACCAAGTCTGAAGCAGAACCTGTGGAGGACTGACTGTGGCGACCCACCTGACATGTGAGATCAAGAGCAGAGGCTTGTGGGAAGGCCGTGTAGATCTGTCCCAGCATCTCACTGAGTTTTTGCACCATGGGCGCAAAGTCACAGACAAGGGTCTTCACAGACCTCTCGAATAATGCACAAACTGCCTAGGAGTCAAGATGAGCTGTGAGAGATGTGGAGTCTAGCATCCAGTCCAAACGGAAGTTCACACTTGTTTACTATGTGGTCAACTAACAGGGATTGGAGCTGTGAACTTTTTCCATTTCGGGCTACTATTGCAATACGACTACAGTATACATTATTACATTATAACATGCTAATATACGTAGTGGATAAAATTCTCACCTCAACCACTTCTGAGTCACGAAGCCACTTGCTGAGGATGGTCTGGATCAAAGTGAAGACCTGCTCTAGGACTGTCACAACCTATCAGAGGACAAAGTAAACTAGATTACAGTGCAGTTGCAATCAAAACTATTCAATCCCCATTGCAAATCAGGTTTATTGTCAGAATCTACAGAATTTAAGCGGTTTGCAAAGAACAAATCACGCAACACAACGAATGCTTCAAGTGGTTTCCCCAAATCCAACTGCAAATGCAACTGATAATGACTTCACCAGTCTCAAAATTATTCAACCCCTTCATGCCAAGCATTTTTTGTATTTAGTAGTGCACCCTTTTGCTGTTATGATCTGCTGCAAACAAGATGCAGAGACAGACACCAGCCTCCGGCAGCATTCCTGAGGAATCTTAGTCTATTCCTCAAGAGCAATGGCCTCCAGTTCAGTAATAGTCTTGGGTTTGCGTGCTGCAACCACCTTTTTCAAATCCCACCAGAGATTTTCTATGGAGGGGATTTTCCATGGGTTTTGTATGGCAGGTTGTGCCAAAGGATGCAAAGCAGCCCCAGAATATCACCGAGCCACCACTATGCTTGACGGTGGGCAGAGTGTTCTTTTCAACGTATGCTTCATTCTTCTTCCTAGTCATCTCATAAATCTGGTTGCAGCCATTAATAGCTTCCTTTTTCTGCTCTGTCCAGTTAGTGTTACCACTGTTTCCTTAACTTTGAACTTGCGAACTATGTATATATTCTATATTCCAACTGTGTCTCTGAGAACACTCAGTGCCTTCGCTAACTTTTTTGTATCCTGTCGCTTGTTTGTGAAGGGCAATGATCTCTTCTCTTAACCTTTTGGACCCTTCTTTCGACTTAACTTTTTTCGAGCCATGTTTTTCATATACAGTCAAACGTGACAGTCAACAATCCCCTAGCCAGTTCAGGTATTTCATGTGTGCCAGCTCAAGCACACCTGGTTCAACTAATGACACCCAAGACAACACCTGGTTTGCATATTTGTGCTGTTGTGAGGGGATTCTATTCAGGGGGTTGAATAATTTTAAAACTGGAGAAGTCATTATGAGTTGGATTTTCAGTTGGATTTGGGGAAACCACTTGAAGAATTCATTGTGATGAGCTATTTCAATTGATTTTGTTTGATTTGTTCATTGCAAACACCTGAAAGTATGTTCATTTTGACAATAAACCTGATTTGCACTGGGGGTTGAATAATTTTGATTGCAACTGCTCTGTGACAGAGGTCCTCACAAAGACACAGACAGAGACAGTCAAACAGACAGACAAGATGGACAAAGTAGGAGTTTAAGACCAAGGCTAGAGCCTTGGGAGGACACTCACAGGGTTGATTCTGGCTTGGGCTCGGACGGTGCCATCTGATTCTGGATCCTGCGCTCTGATGTCCAGTGTACTGAAAAGACTGGACAGCATCCCCAGGAAGTGGACGATAGACAGCTTAGTAGAGGGGCTGGGCTACAGGAAGGACCCAATGATTACAGACAGTTCCAGTAGGAGTGACTTGATAGAAAGAAGCTGTATGTTTACATTGAATTTACGTGCATAATTGTGTAAAACAAGGGCACTGTATGTGCACACTTGTCCTTACCTCCTGATGGGCCAGTGTGTCTAGCGTCTGCATGTGGGGGCTGATGAGGGAGGTGAGGCTGCCCAGGATCTCATCCACCGGCTGGGCAGACATGAGGTATCCCAGGCCCTGCATTAGCCACATGCACTGGCTGCTCTGCACACAACCACATAACAAGTACTGAAGTCCACCTCTACACACAGACAACAACAGTCAATAAGGAGCATGTTTAAAACACACTTTTACAAGAGAAGGAATTCATACCCACCTGGTGGATTTCCTTGACCAGCACATCCTGTGAAAAGAGAAGCACTGAGCGTCAAAGAAAAACCAAAACACGTTCAGCTACAGAGCAATGGAACTATTGTCAAATGCATTTTGAGTCTTGTTGGCATTGTGACCTGTGACACGGTCATGATGTCGTGGGCATAGGGCGCAATGTCGTGGCGACACTCTCTGCATATCCTCCTCAGAGTGGACACACTGGACACAGAGAGCTCCGCCTTCACCAGGCCCTGGAGCACCATGGGTACAACACTACCCAGCATCACCGGGTGGTCTGCCAACCACTCTGCCAGAGAACCTGAAGACACAGATGGGCAGAGATGAATAGGCCTGAGAGGTTTCAGGACAGAGACGGGTAACTAGGAGAGCTGAGATGCTGGCCAGCACCTATGGTGTACATGACGGTGTCGGCCAGCTGGATGTTACTGATGCTGATCCTTGGTATCAGAGCGATGAGGCCTGGGATCACATCAGAGTAGTTGACGTCTATGGTCTCCGCTATAGACTGGAAGCCAAATAGCAGAGCTTCAATGTCCTGGAGGAAGAGTCCCAGACAAAAAGCAACTGGAGAGACTCAAACAGAAAAACAACACTTTGTCTGACACTGTGGGAGGGCTGGATTTATGTAAATAGGTGACTGTACTGACCTGCCATTCAGCTGCTCTCTCAGAGTCCATTAGCAATCGTCCAAGCCTATCATAGAGCTTACTGAGAAGCTCCGCCCCGAGGATCTCAAACACATACATCAGGGTGTCTGATATGTCCACTCTACCAGGGAAAACACACATACAGCAGAATTTTAATGGGCAGAGGATGCATTATTCTTAGACCAAATTACTTACTTCTGTCCCACAGAAACAAAAAGCATAATATAAATGTATAGACACAACCTGGGGTCAAATTCTGAAAATTTCAAGAGAAAACCACAGCCTTCCAAGAACTACAACTCCCACTGCTTATTAGAACTACACTTCCGGTTCACCTGTAGATCCTGAATAGCTCCTTGTCATCTAAGGACCAGGATGTATATTCCTGATCTGAGGGGAAGTGGGATTTCTGGAGTAGAACGTCCACCAGCTGGAAGTAGACTGGTCTGTAGACCTGCAGGTAGACTGCCTGCTTTTCCTTCTCAAATGACAAGATGTCATCCTGAAACAACAAGAGGTCCCCATCTGTACAAAAGAGGTACCAAGCTTTCTCTACAACAATGGTGTTTCACCCACTAATGTTAGTTCATCCCTGCCACAATACCTGCAAAGTGTACCAGAAGGTGAGTGTGAGGGAACTGGTCGTCTCGTTGACTGGATAGTGCCCAGGAATGCCAGTACAGAACAGGATCATATTGACCAGAGAGAGGAAGTCCTGCCAGTGATGTACCTGTTCCAAAAGAGTCCTGTTCCCCAAAACAGAGGGTGTTCAACAGGTTAGGAAAGAAGCAGGCCAACTGGGTTACTCATGGCATATAGATATATTACTTTCATCAAGCTTTAGGCACATAGTTAAACAAATATTATCCATAGAACATACTACCTTGGAAGTGTCTATGTGGGTACCTTGAATGAGTCTCTCCCAGAGCGACAGCGATGCGACATATACCGTGGGAGGTCTCCTTGTTTCCCTCCATCCCTGCAGCTTTCAACCGATCGTGTAGACCCAGCACCAGGGGCAACAGGTTCACCAGAGCAGCGGGGTATCTGAACACACCGACACACACACACAACACACGTACATTGAGAGGCTCAGGCAATTCTCAGCCTTAGCGTGCATTTCTGTGTTGTCTGTCTGTATGTCCGCCTGTGTATGTGTGTTTTTGTCTGTCGGTATGTCCACCTGTGTTTGTGTGTTTTTGTCTGTCTGTGTGTGTGTCTGTGTGTGTGTACAGTGCATCCAGAAATTATTCACAGCGCTTCACATTTTCCACATTTTTTTATGTTACACCCTTATTCCGAAATGGATTAAATTCATTAATTCCATCAAAATTCAAGAAACAATACCCCATAATGACAATGTAAACAAAGTGTTTTTGAATTCTTAGCAAATATATTATAAATAAAAAATGAAAAAAGCACATGTATATAAGTATTCAAAGCCTCTGCTCAATACTTTGTTGAAGCACCTTTGGCAGCAATTACAGCCTCAGGTCTTTTTTAGTATGATGCTACAAGCTCGGCACACCTATTTTTGGGCAGTTTCTCCCATTCTTCTTTGCAGAACCTCTCAAGCTCCTTCAGGTTGAATGGGGTGCATCAGTGCACAGCCATTTTCAGGTCTCTCCAGAGATGTTCAATTGGGTTCAAGTCTGGGCTCTGGCTGTGCCACTCAAGGACATTGACAGAGTTGTCCTGTAGCCACTGATTTGTTATCTTGGCTCTGTGCTTAGGGTCGTTGTCCTGTTGGAAGATGAACCTTTGCCCCAATCTGAGGTCCAGAGCGAGGTTCAGCAAGGATGTCTCTGTACATTGATGCATTCATCTTTACCCTCAATCCTGTCTAGTCTCCCAGTCCCTGCTGCTGAAAAACATGCCCACAGCATGATGCTGCCATCACCATGCTTCACTGTAGGGATGGTATTGGCCAGGTGATGAGTGTTGCCTGGTTTCCTCCAGACATGACGCTTGCCATTCACCCAATAAGGTTGTAATAATATCTCAAGGATGATGATCAGTAGAAACAGGCGCACCTGAGCTCAATTTTGAATGTCATGGCCAGTGTTGGGGAACATTACTTTAAAAAGTAACTGGTTACTTTACTTAGTTACTTCTCAATAAATAAGTCCAAAGGGGATCGTACATGTATGTTATTTGATTTGCTCCCCTGTGTGTCTTATGTCGATTTCTCTCACGTGTATATTGTTTATATCTTCTGTTCCCGCTCCTTATATCACATGACCTAATCACATGTCCAGGGGCCTCATTTATAAAACTTTGCAGTAGATTTGCATCAGAAGTGGCATAAGGACGAAATATAGGACGTGCGTACGCAAATAAATATTCAGATTTATAAAACCATGCGCACGCACGTCCTACGCTGTTTTTCCTTTATAAATCACAATCAACTCTAATACGTGGCGCAGCTTTTGCAGATACATGTCACGCCCATAATTGTCCATAAATAGTCAGTGAAAATTAATATTCATTGATTGAGAAATCATGGCATACACAGTAGTGAGGAAAACCAAAAAAGCAAGTAGAAAATATTGTTGGCGAGGTGGAAAAGAGGAGGAAAATGTTGTTTTATGCGCACAGTGTGCCTATTACGAACGGCGAAAATGTATGGAGCTAAAAGAGTCTCAATAAAGATAAATGCACACACTATATTCACAAATGCACACACAGGATTCATACATGCACACACATGATTCACAAATGCACACACATGATTCATAAATACACACACTGGATACACAAATGCTTACAAAATTCACAAATGCACACACAAAATTTAAAAAGCACAGAAGATTCACAAATGCACACAAAATTCACAAATGCACACAAAATTCATAAACACACACACAATTCAGAAAGGCAAACTAAATTTACAAATGCAAACAAGATTCAGAAATGCACAGGACACGATTCAGAAATGTATTTCTGATGCACACACAAATATATCTTGATTTACAAACTGCTTGCATCCTGTGAACGTCACTGCATTTTTGTGTGAATTTTGAGACTCCCCTGACGTGGCTCGACACACAAATGCATTTTTTTAAACAGGGAATGATCTGCAACCAATCAGATATCTCCCTTGTTTTAGCCAATCACAAGAACGCACCCTACGTAGGGGATTTATTATAAATGAGGCCCCAGATCATCCTATAGTCTTTCTCAATCATTCATCCCAGGTGCAATCACTCATTCATTAGTTCTGTATTTAAGTCCTGTGTTAGTGTTTGTAACCTGTCGGATGTTAAGGCTACACACACAACCTGTGTGTGTGTAGATTCTTTGTTTAGCCCCTCGAGGCAGTATTTCTTTTCACCCAGTGTTTTCATTAATAAACACTGTTTAGTGTGAATATTATCCTCACATTTGTCTCTCTCCTACACACCATGAAATTATTTTATTGGAAGTAACTAATTAAAATGCTTTTTACATATGCTTTTTGTTGTGTCTAGGTTATC
>JACXGM010016028.1:0-20831 GCA_016801145.1 Umbra pygmaea
ATAACTTTCTACGTCAAGCTCTACAGAGGTGTGCTGTTGAATTGCCCATGTTCTGTATCGGTGTGTTCAAGCGGGGACAGGCACTAAATTCGCTTGGAATTCTGGGAGTTGTGGTAACTCAACTTTAGACGGATACAGAAGCCCCCCAGTGGATGCGAAAGGAACTGAAATATACTATCGGCTTTTCTCTGATATATTGGAAAAGAACAGACGTGTATATGACATAAATCATCTATGGTAACGTTTGTAAATGTTATACTATGAAACTGATTTACTGTGGAACACTCCTTTAAAGAATAATGATTTAGTTAGAAACGTGTTGAAATAAATTATCTTGAGGACCTTTGAAATTTAGTTTTGATAATAATACATACAATAATGCTGTGAAATAATACAAATAAAATAAAAAATATTTTTTTTATTCATTTTAAATACTATTAGTTCGTCATTCGTTAAGCGAACTGAGCACAAACGAAACCCCACACAAGGAATGTTGTTTCTAATTCCAGTGATATTCAAATAAAGATGGCAAATGTGTTTATTTATGTGTTTTGATACGTGAGTTGAACTGTAAGCAAATTCTGAATGACTGACTGCAAAACCTCTTGCCATGGGAGATTCCAAGTCACAGTTCAGCTCACGTACCACAGAGTTTGTGGGTCGACTGGTTGAGTCTGTTTTCCGAAGATGGCGCCTGGCTGTATACGCGAATGGTACTGTCTTTTAAATAAAGTGTCTGTACACTTACAAATTTCACAATGCTTCGGTAGGGACCACAGGGTGAGCATTCGGTTTGGCAAAGTGACAAATGAGGAAGTGCCGTAAACCTGCATTCTATCTGAATTCCAGCTGGGGGTGATACGTCTGGTTGCAAAAGAGCTTGGTTTCTGTAATAGTCTATGAGAATGAGAGACACTTCTCATTCGATTATTACCTCAGTAAACATTTTTATAATGAGTATATGGTCTAAATCGCTAGATTTAAGCCTTCTGCAATAAATAATGATGTATATTCTTTGAATTATGGTCTTGTTGATTTTAAAATCGTCAATAAAGCAAAGGGACGTTTAGGGTGTTGCTATGGCATTCGGTTGTACGACAAGACACTCAAAGGTTCAGTTTTTCCAGTCAGTAATATTACATGTTTTTTTAAACTGTTTTTCATTAGCATCCCAAATAATATTGGTTAGCTAGCTAGATTAATCCTCCCTCTCATCAAAAAATTGTCACATCTGCGCCCATAACAGCAAATTCGATGACCCAAATCCGATCTTCACAAACCAATGGGTGATGTCACACATGTAACATCCAGTGATATATACAATCTATGGTAGGGACCCTCTTTATACTATCGTGGAAGTGTGGTGCTATTTTGAGCCTTGTTAGTGGTATAAAATTGTGATTTATTTTTACTTCATCCATGCCCGCACAACTAGCGTTATAAGGTAATTATCAGTTCACATTTTCCAGTAAAGTCCACACTAGTCGATTGTCAAATTCATACAATGCAATATTCCAAAACTTATTTTTTTCTGCAAAAATATATATATTCATAAAATACTTTCACAACATTGATCGGCTGTAACCTGACAATTGCCTTCACAGCTCCCAACAGTTCATGTGTTCAAGAGTTATTGCTCATGACCATAGGTAACTAAGCAACAGTGTAGACTCTGAGTTGCCAAGGAAGCAGTGTCAGGTTACCTGGCAGACTTGCTACATTATTTGGACATAACCATGGCAAATCTTTGCAAAAAAAATATGTTTTGGAATATTGCATTGTATGACCTCAACAATCGACTAGTGTGGACTTCACTGGAAAATGGGAATTAAACAGAGGTATGTACACAAACTTATTTGTTCAAATTCGCTGTGTTCACTATAAGGAATAACTGCACATGGATATGGACTAGTAATGACATTTCAAACATGTTTAGTGGTTCAAAGCACGTTTTTTAACTTGCCCCGTAAATGTGTAATGGTTGTATACTGGAGCAAAAGGTAAACACGGTTTTGGCAATACAGATTGTTTGAGTTATTAACGCTACTGACAGCACTATCACAGCTGATATGCAAACAAAAGAGCTACATTTTGAAATCGCCCGGATTTCTCCTTTAAGTTAATGTGTTCATCTATGGGTCTAACAAATGTGTGGAGGCTGAACCACTCAACAGACAGATTATTCTTTTTACTCAGGAGCCCACAAAGTCTATTCAAGAATATAATTTTTTAATTTCTAGCTCCTTGCTGCCTGTCACACCATCCTGGTTAATTGATAGTATTCTGTTAGCAGACCACACCATGGTCAGACTGACCCCATTTCAGGAAACAGAGAGATAACAGTTGTGGCGTTTTAATTCATCTTTATTACAAGACGTGGAATTTAAGGAAGATCTTCAAACCCAGATTAGGCTATATTTGGAGACCAATGTCCGCACAATGTCCCCTCTACCATATTGGCCTGGGAGGCTATGAAGGCCTTTCTAAGGGGATTTGTTATTCAATATTCTTCTCATAAGAAGGCCAATGCTGCTAAACTCATAGATCTAGAAAGGAGAATTTAGAACATTGAAGCTAAATCACAAATGAATATATCTGAATCTATTTTAAAATATTTGACCCACCTAAATATAAATTAAATATACTATAATATCCAAAAAACTGAATACCTTTTGTTCAGGGCCAGGCAGACTATTTTTGAATCAGGGGATAAAGTAGGGACATTTTTGGCTAGGTACATTTTACGAGAAGAGTAAAACATTTTGGTATCAGCAGTGACGACTGGGGATGGAAGCCTGGCAACTAAATCTATGGAAATAAATTATGTATTCAAGAAATTTTACATAAATCTTTATACATCTGAAAACACTGCCAAAGACAAAGAGCTAATGTAATTTCTTAACAAATTAAACCTTCCTAAGCTGAGTGTCTTACAACAGGAGGACTTCTACCTATTAGTTCACAGGAGATACTTGACGCAATTAAGGCCCTACCATCAGGTAAATATCCAGGACAAGACGGGTTTACAGCAAAAACATGTAAATGTTATACAGAACACCTATTACCATTATTTGAAAATAAGCTTGCAGAAGCATTTGAATTTGGCAAATTACCTCCCTCCTTAAACCAAGCAATTATCACACTTATACTTAAAAAAGTAGAGGACCTGACTGACTGTAAAAGCTATTGTCCAATAAGCTTAATTTCTATTGACTGTAGATTTTTATCTAAAATTCTTGCAAATAGTTTGGATAAAATACTTGGGTCACTTATCTATCCTGACCAAGTGGGCTTTATTAGATGGAAAAATTATTCTGATAATGTGAGATGCCTTATAAATATTATGTGTTCGGTACAGGACTCCAAAGATCCAACGGCTGATCCAACTTCTGCTAGATGGGGACAAGATTTTGTGGCTTGCCTCAGACCCAGCCAGATCTGTCCCAGTACTTTTGAAGTCATTGTGTCATTCTCCAAGATATCTGGGTATAGAGTCAACTGATCTAAGTCAAAGGCCCTTCCACTGACTTTATACTGACCAAAAACATTATTTCAGGCAAAGTTGTTTCAGTGGCCTACTGAAGGTATAAAATATCTTTGCATTCTCTTCCCTCACCAAATTGATAAAATAATCTAAAAGAATCTGGACCAACTCTTTAAGAAAATTTCATTAGATACAGATAGATGGTCACCACTACTCTTATTATTATGGGGAAAGGTCAACGTCCTGAAGATGAACTGTATCCCGAGGTTGAATTACTTGCTTCAATGTCTTCTTATTGCAATACACAAAAAGTACTTTAAAAGGTTCTACCAAATACGTCTGAATAGTCCAGTCTCACTGGCGAAAATAATCACCAACTAGTGTCTGGATAAATATCAACCTAACGTCAAATGTCAAATATCGAATAGGCTAATTGGCATCCAACCAGAACATTTTTTAATTGTTTGTATTTATTGAGTCCTTGAGAAAAGACCTCCAGTATGCAAATCAAACTACAAACTGGACAATTACCATGTGTAATGCTAAAGTACAATTAAGTATAAAAAAGGAATAAAAATGATATACAGTTAGATCACATAGGCTATTCACTTATACATCACATACGAGCTTATATGATAGCCACCCAAATATTTCATGTTTTTGAAAACAATTTATAATTTTATTGGACATATTAACTATAGCTTCACGCTGTGTGGAATTCGACTGGCCTGTTGCAGCACTGGCAGGCTGGGCTAAGGGCTATCACCCTCATGAATAAGCATAGCTCTCCCATAGTTTGAATATTGGCCAACCCTCCCGTTCTTTTGCCTGAAGTGCTTGAAAACATATTTAATAAACAATATGGGAGATGCTCAAAACCATAATGATGCGCAGTTTGAACAGTCCATCACGACTCCTTTTATTAGTGACTTGTTCAATTGTGTTGTTAATTTAATATAATTTCATTATAACTTAGCCCAATACTTCAGCCCAATCCTCAAACAACAACAGCTGTTTGTTTTACTTTTCTAAATTAAATAGATCAAGCGGCTCCTGTAGCATAAAAAGCCATGTTTACAGATTTTTGAAACCTCTCGCTCAAAGTGCAAAACTACACATCAAATCCCCATAACCATAAACTATTTCTCAGCCTTTGACTCAGTTGTCAATTGCATATAACACTTTTTTCAAAACACTACACACAATTATCTACCTAAAACACAAACATTTAACAGGAAGTGACTTGCTTTCCTTTCCCAGACACAACCAATCAAAATGCTACACTTATTCACCAGGTCACACACACACACACACACTCCTCACATGTGCAAACACTAATTGCTTAACTGATCACTAACCAATCACTGCTTTACTGCAGTGAAGTATAGGTCAAAGGTCAGATTACCTGTTTTGAACAATGGATGCCAACAATGGACAGAGAGCAAGAGGAGTCGGAGGGAGAGGCAGGGGACAACAACGAGGACAAATTCAAAGACGAGGAGGAATAGGAAGAAGAGGACGAGGGCAAAGAAGAGAAGGAAGGAGAGCCATCTCTGATGAGATTAGGGCAACACTTGTTGATCATGTGATCAACCACAGTTTTACCATGAGAGAGGCTGGACTGAGAGTCCAGCCCAACTTGAGTCGATTTACGGTGGCGTCTGTAATTCGAACCTTCAGAAATGAGAAGAGATATGCAACTATCTAATTACTATTTTAGCATTACAGTAATGTAATGTATAATACGTATGACTGCATAGTATTGCATACACTTTTGAAACTCTAAAGCTGGATTCACACCAGGCACGGCAAACTGGTTGCATTGCAACGGAAGTCCATTCATTTCAATAGGAAGCAATGCGCACCGCTGAGGCAAACCTACTGGATCTGGCGGGTGTGTCACAAGAGTTTAAATTATCCAACTTTTGCGGTGCTTTGCCGTATGGCACCAGAACTGGAAGTTGATTTATGGGTTTATGGGACTGCAAGAAAAGCTTTGACAGCTCAGTAGATAGATTTCGTATTGTCAATGAACACTAAACTGAAAAAGCTCCTGCCAGTCACCTTGCGTTGTATGCAATGTTGTCTACCATCTCGTAGATGCGGAACATTGATTAAGATGTTGATTGCGGTGTACAAGTGTGTCTGGATTACAATGCCGTACATTGATTTTTTGCCGGGCCTGGTGTGAATCCAGCTTAAGCCATCCATTTTACTGCACTGAATGAATGAGGTTGGTTATCTTCAGGGTGGGAAATTAACACCCGCCACCCGCCAATGGCGGGTAGATTTTCACATTGGCGGGTGTCACAATGTCCATAGTCTTTGTGCCTGTTCTGTGTCACTTCATGCTGGTTTCTCCTTTGTGTGTTTTGTTTTGGTTTTGGTTTCCCGCTCTTTGTGTCACATGATCCCATCACATGTTTTTGTAAGCCTATCAGTGCTGTTGTTTAGTCCACACCTGCACCTCCTTCCCTCGATAGTACGGTATTTAGTTCTGAGTGTTTGTGAGTCCTGTGTGGTTCTTTCTTCCTGTCCAGGTATGTGGTTGTTCTTTGTAGTAGTTGTCTTTAGTCTTTTCATATGTTTTGTGTAAAGTGTTTCTTGTGTTGTAGGTCATGTTTGTATAGGGTCTGATCTTGTGTTTATGTAATGTTGTTCTTGTTTAGTATATTTCATTGTAGTCATGTATTCTTGTTTGTGTTCCTGTCCAGTTCATCCTTGTGGTTCTTCAAATAAAATATATGTTCATTGAAGACGCGCCTGCCTCCTCAACATTGAATCGTGACAGAAAGAACCACCGTTATTAAATGGAGGCAGCGTCTTGTTCCAGGGGGGTGAATTGTACAACATAATACGTTTTTTTTATTCGGCTACTTTAAACATTACTTGTTTCGGTTTGGAGATAAATGCGTTTGACAAAAATGCGGAAGCTTACTCATTATCAAAGAAAGATGCACTTCTGTCGAGGTGCATATTTGATTGGTTTTCGCGGAGCTAGTCTGTGAGAACTCCAGCCTTTAGCTGCGGTACCATAAAGATAGTGTGGTACAGAAGAAAAACAAATCAATTTAGTTCCCAGTATTAAGCCCGAGTAAACTAGATTAGGTCAATATTGAAAATGTCTAAGAAAAAAGTGTATAATTACAGATATGGGGAAGTTGATGTGATTATGATACGATTTTATGTTATCGAAAAAAGAAAATCACACACATACAGCACGGAATTCTAAACGCTCATTGGATGATTCAGCTGTCACTCAAATCACTCGTTTAGTCTGCGATAATGATTGGATTCTGATTAACGCAGCTCTGGTTTTCCCAGAGACATTTACATGAGCAATGTCGAACTGTAAATTAGTTTATTAACAGCGGATTCTAATTCAAGTATCTTAAATCTCCATAATATGGTTTCTTATTATATTTAATGTTGTAAGATGTTTCGTTTCATTATTGAAGAAGCACTTGCAATTTTGATGGGTGATTATTGGGGATCAGATGGCTCAGTGGTTAGGGAGTCGGACTAGTAGTCAGAAGGTTGCTGGTTAGATTCCCTGCTGTGCCAAATGTTGTTGTCTTTGGGCAAGGCACTTCACCCTAAATTGCTCCAGGAAGAATGCCCCTGTGCCTAATGTACTGTAAATCACTCTGGATAAGACTGTCTGCTAAATGACTAAAATGTAAATAATTTAACCAATGGTTCAATATTTTGATTAGTATTTTCCAAACAGATTATTAGAAAATCTATTTACAAATGTGTAAATATTGTGGCGTCAGGTGTTACAACAGCAAAGGTTTACACCTCTCAAAGTTGATACTGCCTACTGTTGCATGAGTGATTTAAAAGTAGCTGACTAAAATATGGTAGTAGGCCATACAATTAGCAAACTGATTGGCACAATTTGTCAATCATCTAAAAATTATTAATCTCAGACTTGT
Organism: Umbra pygmaea; assembly: GCA_016801145.1. Classification (NCBI taxonomy): domain Eukaryota; kingdom Metazoa; phylum Chordata; class Actinopteri; order Esociformes; family Umbridae; genus Umbra; species Umbra pygmaea. The sequence continues at coordinate 7,423 of JACXGM010016028.1, forward strand.
TTTAACTAAATGTCCCTTTAGTAATTGACCTATATTAATAACACATGTATTCATAGTGAATTTAATGTGTTGAAGCAATATAGAATATGCTAGTGTGATTTTGTTTATGTATTTGAATTTGGGAAAAAGTGGCTGATAAAATGTTGGCATCCACCAGCCACCAGCCACATTTCCCACCCTGGTTATCTTGCTGTACTACATTTTTTTTGTAAATTGTTGACAGTTCCTATGCTGAACATATACTGTGTTTGAACTTTGTACAGAGTGGAAAGGTAAATACATCATGGAGGAAGAGGACGCTTGTTTACAGATGTACAAGAGACTTCAATTATAAATATGGTTTTGGCCAACAATGCAATTAGGATTCGAGAGATAAGAGAGCATATATTGAATAATGACACCATATTTTACAACATCAATGCTGCAAGCCTGTCGACCATACAACTCATTCTCCAATGGCAACAAGTGATGATGAAACAACTTTACAAGGTGCCATTTGAGAGATACTCTGACAGAGTCAAGAATCTGTGACATCAATTTGTAGAGTTATGTATGCAACACTACTTCCAGTACTTCAGACATTCCATATTTACTGATCTGTATATCCTTTTGTCTCTTAGAGAGAGTATTGGAGAAGGATGCCCATGTAATTCGCCATGAATTTATTTATTTGGATGAGGACACATAACCTATGAAAATACACACAGTAAGGTGTTTTAAACATATAGAAGATGGCAAATACTGAAGTTGGTTAAGTGGCCATCCATTGTAATTGCCTCCATGTACATTCCAATGTCACTCAGTGCTGAAATTACCAGAAGTGTGATGTTTTTTTGCATCTCTGCCACCAGCGACCAGGTAAAGAGGAAGGCAAGAGGGGCCTTCCAGTAGGCAGTAAGTCCCACAGCCATAAACACTAATGTCTCCTTGGCATCTGTGTTCTGCTCTCCAAAGGGACCCAGGTTCACAAAGCCAGCTCAGGAATCGTCTGCAGTATTGTATTGGATAAAACACTTACTGGAGATTGCATCTAAAACCAAACAACATCTGCTGTGCACCTTGTAAGTAAACATACATTTTGTAAAAAGTGTCAAGCAATGCCAGTTCTACAGTCGTGTCTAACGTTGCATGCCTAGCCTCTTTTTTTTTAACAAAACATAGAATTAAATACTTCATGACATCCTATGAATGTCAAATAAGTATAAAAATCAATGAAATAAAGTTTATTTTTGGAGAAATCAAGATTTGTTGAAATTAATTAGAGGATGATTTTTTTTACTGAAACTCTCAAACTAGTGAGTACGACACACTTTACAACCCCACTGGAGCGTGTTGTTACCATGACAACTAACAACAGTCGCCATTTGTTTGTGCACTAATCAAAATGACCAAGCAAAACAGTTTAATAAGGCTTCTATAGATTTAATTTCTAAGGTACAACACCATATACTCACTTTTCTGGATGCAATTTACACAATCCTTGTCTCTGATCCAGATCAGGAGCCTGCTAGGTTTGTGGTTATATGGGACAATGTTAGTTTTCACCGTGCTGTCCAGGTCCAAAAGTGGTTTGCCACACATCCACAATTTGTAGTTTTGTACCTACCCCCATATTCACCTTTTCTAAATCCCATAGAGGAATTCTTCTCAGCCTGGTGCTGGAAGGTGTATGATCGCCAAACCTACGCCCGCACACCACTTCTCCATGCAATGGAGGATGCATGTGGGAAAAAGAAGTGGCCTCTGTCCAAGGTTGGATACGCCATGTTAGGAGGTACTTCCCTCAATGTTTGGCAAGAGAAAACATATCTTGTGATGTGAACGAAGTATTTTGGAAGACCCAGCACGGAGAAGAGATGCAGCGTAGCTTAGCGCTGGTGAACCCCAACAATTCCTGGACTGGCCCCCGAGACCCCCCCCCACACACAATTGTGTTCTTTACTCTATGTAAAGAATATCCTTTTGTTTCACATATGTTTATGGTTTTGTTGTAGGCTACTGTATACTGTACAACAGTAATGTTTGGCCTAATAAATATTTTCTGTTTCTACATTGCATTGGTGTTTACAGTGTACTTGTTACCCATCTCAGCAAATAACTTTCACTGTAGAACATTGTATTGAAATGATATAACCCTATGAAAGACTAAAGAGCTTTACATTTAGAACCACAGTGTTTACATGGTATATCCAAAAATGTACTATTATGAAACAAGTGTTTGCCATTTGATGCAAATGCTTCATTCTGATATGTGTTTATAGTATTTTGAATGCAGTGTTACATTTTGAAGGAGATGCGAGGCATTTTGCGTGTGCAGTTTTGGAAAAAGAAATGAGAAATGAATGCTACAATGCTATTGCTGGAAACCATCTGGATGCAATTTCATCAATACACTAGACACTGAAGTGTCCTTCCTCCCGCTTTGCTGGAGCAGTGCTCTGCTGTCCGTAGTAGGCTACTATTTGTGACAGAGTTTACAGTACTAACGTAATAGTAACCAGGACAACAATCAGGTTGACTGCTAAAACATTTTCCATAATTATTTTTTACAGAAAGTACAATGTAAATCTATAAATTTTGTAAGGGGAAAACCATTAAATGGTAACTAAATTGTACTGAACACGTCCATCACTGGTTCCAATCCATATCTTGGCAATCTTCAAACACTTGCGGGAGTTTCGCGCCACTTTGACATGAGCTGTATCCTTTCTAGCCATGACCATAATATTCTTAGGCAGTATATATAGGAATAGTCCTCCATGCACCTGTCCCACAGCAGTCTATTCTAGGTAGCCATTTAACTTGGCACGTGTCCCGGTCGAACACCAATCATCATAATAATGGGACAAGGGGGTAGTCACTCAGGATGCTTTTTGTTTCTATTCCTCTGTAATCATTCCTAAAAATTCATTCAATATATAATCTCCAGAGCCCTTTGTGTCCCCAAGGTGGATGAGTGTAGCCAAGGCAATTTCAAATCTGCCTTGGGCATCAGTGAGTAAGGAAATGAATGCTAATAATATATTTATAATGCTGTTTGTTTTAATCCAATCTTGGTAGAATATTTGTATTGAATATTAGAAAGCTATTGATGATTCAGGCCAGTGTTATTTTTGTCACACTAAATGTGATCTGGGGAGAGTTATTTGCTTTTATCTGGCCTTATCGTATTTGTGGTATCTTTTCTCTACTTTCAAACATAAAATCACCAGAAGGGTCAGATTTCTTCATCGTCATTATAAGGAATTTTGTCACCTTGTATTCATCAAAAAAACTCCCATATCCGAATGAGGCACATGGTGACATGCATGCACGTGTTTCCATATACACTGTGTGTGTCACTGTTTATTTACATATGGTTTGTCTTTAAATGTTCTAACAGTATTATTGCAAATGTACATGTGATATGATAGGACCAGGCTAGGCCTCTGAAGATTACTGGATGTTCATTAATATAAAGCTTGCCATTTATTACTGTTTACAATGTGTGTATGTGTCGATCTTGTGAGTACATGGTCTGTATTTCTAGCAGACTATCATAATATCCCCATGCAGAGAAAAGCAAAGCAGTTTGCCAGCCTACAGAAGTGCTGATATATACATTGTTTTGCAGGACACACACACACACACGTGGGCCACACATGAACACCCAGCTACACCTTAAGTACACATAGAAGGATGTAAACATCTTAATAATGGTACTGAATCTGTCTGAGAATCTGTTTCTTCTTGGGTCTCGAAAAGCTAAAATTTGTGGAAGTTTTTAATTAACTTTACAATGACCTGAGTGTCTAACATTTCTGTTGTAATGAAATGGGGAAACATAATGAATAGGTCATAATGGCACTCAAATTTTAAGTGAGAAGGATAACTACAGCATAGAATGACAGTTACAATAACACGTTACAAATATTCAGGATTGGGCACTATTTGGAAAACTGGTAACAGAATATAAGAGATATTTAAGAAGATGGGGGGGCAGCAGCAGAAGCCAATTTGTCATTGCAGGATAGTGTCAATGAGACTGTCTGGGTATAAAGTATATCACCATAACTGTTCAGCCGTATTTTGGCATGTAATTTGAAGCTGCCCTGCAATAATATATTTAAAACAGTATCCATGCATGTGTTTTGATTGGTTCTACAGGGGGTGAGGTGAAGAGCTTTGTTATTGCCACAGCTTTCTAGTGTGTTGTGTTCCCTGAGGGGTTTAAAGCCAACTGACGGTTATGACCAGGCACCCTGACCTGACCCATCCATACTGGGAGCAATGATACTCAGGGTAGCCATCTCTTTTCGATGAGTCACTATTTATCACCACCTTCTTCTGAACCCACGCTAAGGAGACCAGCTCACTAATAGAACAAAGTGCTTTGGATTAAGGTTTAACCAAAACATACTGTTTGTGGTGTTCTCCAGGGTCATCAGGACGGATCAGCCAATAAATGTGGAAGTCCCACCTATTAAAAGATGCAGTCTGTGACTTTTGCAATTAACAAAGATATACTTTAAACTGCTAATTTTGGCCTGGAAGTGTTATATGCTGTTTATACACTATATAGCCAAAACTTTGTGGACACCACTTCTAATGTTGGAGGAGGGTTAATGGTCTGCGGTTGTTTTTCAGGGTTTTGCCTACGCCCCTTAACTCCAGTGAAATGTCATCTTAATTTCACAGTATACAAAGACATTTTAAACAATTGGTAGCTTCCAACATTGTGACAATAGTTTGGGGAAGGTCCTTTCCTTTTCTAGCATGACTCACAAAGCACAAAGTCCATAAAGATTTGGTCCGACAAGTTTGGTGTAGAGGAATTGAAGTGGCCTACACAGAACGCTGACCTAAACCCCACTGAACACTTTCAGAATGAACTGTAAAGGTGATTGCAAGCCAGGCCTTCTCGTCCAACATCAGTGCTTGACCTCACAATGCTCTTTTGCTGAATGGGCACAAATTCCCAGAGACAGCCTTCCCAGAAGAGTGGTGGCAGTTTTACTTGGGGGGGGGAGTCCAACTCTACATTGATGCCCATGGTTTTGGGAAGGAATGTTCAACAAGCTCATGTGTGGTGGCCTGGGGAAAACCTTCACAAGATGAGGATTTGACTTTCTGGGCTGCATACAACTTTGGGAACTACAAATGATCCTGAATACAAATCTGTTTGAAACACTTCAGATATATAGTGAAAACTGAAGTTATCATTTTAAACTTGACACGTATCAATAAGTAATAAGGGAGAACTGCGTTTAAAGATGCCATTCTGATTCATTCTAATTCTATTGTGATGCATGAGGTAAGCACCAACACTCAGCTCCACTCTTTCAAACAGATTTTTCCATCTACCCCCTTTTCCAAATTATTATGCAAATTGGAATTAAGGGTCATAAATATTAAATAATTTGTTTTTCAATGAAACTCATGATTGATATTGTTTCTCCAGGCTCTTTGGATCACTGAAATCAAGCTCAGACTCCTGTGATAATTGGTTTGCCAGGTGAGCCGAATTAAAGAAAAATTACTTAAGGATGTTCCACATTATTAAGCAGGCCATAGGTTTCAAGCAATATGGGAAAGAGAAAGGCTCTCTCTACGGAAGAAAAGCTTCAAATTGTCCAATGCCTTGGACAAGGTACGAAAATATTAGATATTTCACCAAAACTTAAGCGTGATTATTTTACAAAAGATTTGTGGCTGATTCAGATCACAGACGGGTTTATGCAGATACAGGCATAATGAGTAAGGTTACTGCCAGACAAATTCATCGGATTAAGAGAGCAGCTGCTAAACTTCCATTACAAAGTAGCAAACAGCTATTTGAAGCTGCTGGTACCTTTGGAGTCCCGCTAACCTCAAGGTGTAGGATCCTCCAGAGGCTTGCAGTTGTGTATAAACCTACTATTCGGCCACCCCTAACCAATGCTCACAAGCAGGAATGGTTGCAGTGGGCCCAGAAATACATGACGACTAATTTTCAAACAATCTTTTTTACTGATGAGTGCTGTGCAACCCTGGGTGGTCCAGATGGATGGAGTAGTGGATGGTTGGTGGATGGTCAACATATCCCAATAAGGCTGCGACGTCAGCAAGGAGGTGGCGGAGTCATGTTTTGGGCCGGAATCATGAGGAGAGCTGTTAAGCCCCTTTAGGGCCCCTGAAAGTGGGAAAATGTATATAGTATACGAAGTTTATCAATTTTCTGACTGACCACTTTCTTCCATGGTACAAAAAGAAGAACTGTGCCTTCCATAGCAAATGATCTTCATGCATGACAAAGCACCGTCTCATACTGCAAAGAATTCCTCTGTGTCATTGGCTGCTATGTGCATAAAAGGAGAGAAACTCATGGTGTGGCCCCCATCCTCCCCTGAACTCAACCCTATTAATAACTTTGGTAGCATCCTCAAGCAAATTGTCTATGAGGGTGTGAGGCATTTCTCATCAAAACAGCAGCTCTGGGAGGCTATTCTGACATCCTGCAAAGAAATTCAAGCAAAAACTCCATAATTTCACAAGTTCAATGGATGCAAGAATTGTAAAGGTGATATCAAAGATAGGGTACTGTAACTTGCCCTGTTTAGATGTGTTTGATTAATATAGCTTTAAATTTCAGTAAATATGACCTCCTAATACTGCAAATTCAACCAATGACCATTTTCAGTTCTTTACAACCTATAAAATGTTTTGAAACTCTGTTGTGCATAATAATTTGGAACAGTTTTTATTTCTGAAAATAAATTTATTGCGTGGTATGTTCAATGAAATTCATCCTATACCCTAAAGGTTGGTGACCTGGGGCCTCATTTATAAACGTGGTGTACGCACAAAATAAGGCGTATGCCGCTCTGTAAGCAATAATTGGGATTTATAAAAAGCAAACTTTTGGGGACGGGAAAACGTGTGTCCTTTACGGAAACTCTGACCCATGCATACGCACAAAAACGGGTGAAATGAGAAATGGCGACACCGCCGGCAGATGTATGAAACACGTAAAGCTGTCTGAAACTGCAGACCGTTGTGTAGCTAAACGAAATCAAAATATTGCCTGTCGTATGGGAGAGTGATGCGGAAGAAGCCTTTTCTGCACACATGTCACAAACATCGGCATGAGATGCTTGACGTATTCAAACACACATTTGGACAAGCCAGCTTAATTTTGTAGGAAGGTGATATGACCAAATAACTCCTTTGTTTCATCAGTCCATAACCAAGGGGTGTTATGCATGACGGCAAAAGAACACAGCTTTCCAAGACAAACATTTGCTACCCACAGTAGAATTTGGTTGTGGTTCCACCATGCTGTTGGGCTGTGTGGCCAGTGCCAGTACTGGGAATCTTGTTAAAGTTGAGGGTCACATGGATTCCACTCAATATCAGCAGATACTTCAGAATAATGTAGAGGAATCAGTCACAAGTTATGCCGGAGCTGGATATTTCAACAAGAACAACCCAAAACACTGCTCAAAATCTACTCTGGCATTTATGCAGAGGAACAAGTACAATGTTCTGGAATGGCCATCCCAGTCCCCAGGATGCCAACCACCGTAAAACACCAAAGAAGAAGAAGAAGAGAGCGTGGAGCATTGTTGTAGGTTTTACCCCACGTAAGTTACGTTATTCAGTGTTGTTGTGTTAGCTTTATCTATGCCGCTTCCCTGAGCGTATCAGGAATTTTATTGAGTTCCATTGTTCATGTTGTTTGAGAAGATCTCTGAGCCACAAGCAAGTGTGTTGCTAAATGTGTTACCGTGTATTGTTTAGGCGTTAGCTCTGCATTCAGATTTTACTTTCAGTGTCCGTACCACTGTAAAGAGTATGAGTATAAATAGGTCTGGTAGTAAGCGCGCCCTTTATGCTATGTACTATGTTATACAGGATCTCAACATACATGGAATAAAGCGTGAACGTTTGCCACGTAACCGTGACATCTAGAGGCTGTTATTTCGGCTAAAGCAGGCTCAACTAAATATTGATGTGATATTTCTGTTGGGGTGCCCAAATGTATGTACCTGTCTAATTTCTTTTTGATGCATATTACACATTTTCTGTTCATCCAATAAACCTAAATTCACTACTGAAATATTACTGTGTCCTTCAGTTGTGATAGATCAAAATGAAATTGCTGATTCAAACACCCAATTATTTATAAATGAATATCATGGATATTGTCAGGGGTGCCTAAACCTTTGAATACAACTGTACACTGCCACAGGAATAAAAAAATTGTCAGACACCCCACCTAAAATATCAATTTTTGCACACAGCAGCTGCAGAGCGTGTAGGTCGAGGTGGCTCTTACTCATCTAACATCTCTGATGAGCTCAGTGAATCATCTGTGAGATGGATGATACAGCAGCAGGCTAGTCTCTGACCTCACTGGAAAAAAGCAGAAAGCTAGAGCCCTTGTTCCTGTTTTGTGAATAAGAGAATTGGGCAGGACTAAACATAAGCAAGCCAAGAAATGTGGAAAGTGACTAAAAGTGCATCTACAAAGGGAAGTATGGCTGACAACTGCCATTGAACACACTGTAGCATATAGACAGAAGCTACTGGTATATGCTTTCTGACAGTAGTATGCAATATCAATACTCTATAATGTGGTGTTTTCTGTATTTAAATAGGAATGGGCACTTGTTAAAATTCTCTGCATCCATAGGACAAGTCAAGCTTAGGAAATCTTCACTCAAAGGGTTTCTCAATAATGCCACCTGTTTTAGAATTATGGGGAAAAAACTTATTCTGACCTATAGAATGAAGTTGGAAGCCAGCTGGCTTCATCCAGTTTGCATGGTTACACACAGGGGGAGTTAATGAGCTTAGTGATGATTTCTGTTCTATCATCAGCATAGTCTGTCTGTTGACCATCAGTATATCCATGTCTGTAGGGAACGAACAAGTGAACCTCAACTGAAATGAGGGCAGATTACAACAGGAAACGTCTCATTACGGGATCAAATAGCTGAAGGTCATTTAGTGTCATAGGACAGAAAACACTGCCCTTTGAAACTGGCATTATACACAACGCATCAGCTCATTAGGGCTTGAATTCTATTTTTACTTCTGATGGCATGGTTGATTCATACAATAGGCACAAAATCATACTATATGGTCTGTCAAAAACTACAATTTGCAACATCACACCAAAAAAATATGCCTTTCCATAATTTCACAGTAAATTTTAAAGAGGCATTTTATGTTTGTTTTTACATTTACTTGAATGGAAAATGGAAGTCTATCCGTAACGTTAACAGACACAGTGTGAGTGATTTGAATACCCCTGGAGCCTGTATATTGTAGAAATGCTTGTGTTTTGGAATCACTCAATGCCAAAAATGACATACAACATAATAAAGCATATTGCATCATGTCTGATTCATTCCTTTAATATATACTTTTGTGAAATCTAAAGAGTAGAGAGGGGTCATGTTTTGTAAAGAAATAATGTGTTTGTTGTGTTGCTTAGGTCATTGTTTTATGAGTGATGTTGGGTGACAACCAGTGGCGTACGCACGTGTGTTCCAGGGTGTGCTCCCAAAGAAGCAGCTGGCACACCCAGAAATCAGATGCATAATGGACTTTTTGTTATAGCCCAGACAAAAAGTATTTTTCTCTAAACCCAGGCTATTATGGTGTGATGTGTTAATTTTTCAATAGATTCTGAATTATTTTCGTTAAAAAACAACATCCAGATCCACGTAGGCCTACACATTTAAGTGTATGCGCAAAAATAGCCACCAACGTGACCCCAGCGAATATCACTAGCAGTGTAGTAAAATAATTAAGCATTAGTAACACATTCAGCAACTAATTACTAATCTTTAGCAGTTTGTGCCAGTGCAGTGCGATACATTGAAGTTGTGCGCTTACATTTCCACAGACATTATGCATAGTGTTGCGTTTGTTTGTGACAGGTATTTTAATGTAGTGGCTGTTCGATACGGACCAAAATCAATGTATCCCCTTTCACTGTAAAGACAGTTCATACATTTACTATTTACACCTCAGAACTTTTTAAACAACCAAGTATTGTAACATTGATTAATTTACACACCCTGTACATTTTGTTTGCTCCCATGATTGGTCAACACTGTCAGGGTTGCAAATGAAATAATACAATAAATAAAATTGTTTACACGATCAGCATGAAGAAACACATTGGTTTAATGGAATACGCAATTGTAATTATAGTCAGTGATATCGATGAGCGTGAGGCATTTATAAACACGTGGCATTTCTTTCCCAGCTTTTCTTCCTGGTTTATGTCTGGATTATATTCTTCAAATTTCACTAAAATGATCATTTACAGTTGAGTGAAATATGCGGCTCTCATAGACTTGTCCATGTCTGCGATTGGTCCTGGTGCACACACCGCCCCTTAATGTGAACGCACTTGTAACTTGATTGGGAAACCCTGGGTTGGTTTAATGAATGAATAATTACCGTTGTGACATCTCGTATCTAGATCGCAATTGTTAGGTTTAGTGAAGCCAGGTAATAAAAGGAAATATAGGGCATGGTGAACATCCTACGTAGTATAGGCCTCTGTTTTGTAGAGAAAAATGTATGTGGCACACCAAGTTTTTTAGATGCACACCCACATATTTGTTTCTGGCTACGCTACGGGTGACAACTGTTGCTAGTGTAATGGAAGAATAAGTTGATTTGAGACGTATTAATTGTTTTGGTAGTTTTAGTGCATTTTGGATTTGAAATTAACTGCTGTACAACACTGAAAGTTGGTTATGAGAACTGTGTGTAGAGTTTTGAAAAAGAGACCCAAATATTGAGAAATGGGTCCTAGCGATTGTAAAAATATTAATAAAAAAACTGTTTAACTAAAAATATTGCCAATTTCAAGACTTCTGAAATGGGTTATATACAACCTCATTCTTCAAACTTAAAGGAGAATTCTGGGCGATTTCAAAACTTAGCTCTGTTGTTTGCATATCAGAAGTGCTGTCCGAGTTAATAACTCAAACAATCTGTATTGCCAAAACCGTGTTTAGCCAATAGACAACTATTACGCATTTACGGGGCAAGTTAAAAAGCGTGCTTTGAGCCACTAAACATGTTCAAAATGTCATTACTAGTCCATATCCATTTGCACTGATTCCTTATAATAAACACAGCAAGTTTGAACAAATAAGTTCCTGTACATACTTTAGTTTATTTCCCATTTTCCAGTGAAGTCCATACTAGTCGATTGTCGAAGTCCTACAATTCAATATTCCAAAACATATTTTTTCTGCAAAAAAAACTATTTGCGCAAAAAAAACTAAAGGCATATACATAAACACCATGATTCCGTAGCTGATGACATTTATACTATGAAATCAACTTTCCCCAGTGGACAATGAAGACATCTGTCTATCTAATCTAATGTATTTCTGCTCCGCCAGACGGACACATCGCCAAGAATGAGTTTTACACATGATTTTGTTCTGTTTAACATATTATTTATGAGGAAGAATTACATAACATCCTTGAGTGTTCTTTTTGCAAACATGGCTTCATTTGCATTTATGTTGGCTACAATCTTGTTTTATTTTATTTGTATTTAACCTCAGGCAGTTTATTGTGAGAATGGCTTTGTGAAATGTTCATATTATTAATGAGTGGCAGTATTTCGATTTTGTTTACACAACAGTCTGCAGTTTCAGAAAGTTTGAAGTGTTTAATCCATCTGCTGGCAGTGTCGCCATTTCTCATTTCACTCGTTTTTGTGCGTACGCCTGGGTCAGAGTTGCCGTGAAGGACAACTCTGACCCAGAAGCTAGAGTGGAGCATTGTGTTTAACAGTGTGTATACCGTACAGTGGCCTTGCACAATCATCGATGTGCATTAATGGATTGCTAGCTGTCAACTTCTAGCAAAATGGCTAAGAGACCAGTAAAACATTTGGCTAAAAAGTTTCATTTCCATGTAGAATGACAACATAGATTTCTGTTCACCTCACAGTAAGGGAAAAAATGGTATGCCTGATATGTAAGAAATCTATTTCTTTATCTTAGGGTGAACATATATTGATTTCCAAAAAAGAGGACACTGCCTAGTAGCCAAACGTCGCTAAATGAGTCATACGCTAATTAACATATCTGTGACATCATCACATCCACTGAACTAAGATTCTGCACACGTTGACAGAAACAGGAATGAACAACTGTCTAAAACTCTCTTGTGATTAAGTGAATAAAAATCTCTTCTAATTACGTGCATGAAATAAAAATTACAAAAAAGTTACATCCCAACTTTCATATTTTTTGCAAGAAAAAACAGAATTTGTCAGGTTTAAGGGAGGCCATGAAAGACGTAACAACGTTACCGGCAGCACTGAACACATGTTCCGAGGGAATGCTTGTAGCGCAAATGGTCAATTTTTTTTGGCTACTTTTGAAGGCAGAGGGAATTGCCTGTTGCGTAACTCTATACACGCTGTGATTGGCCTGACCAGAATTAGTTTTTTCTAGCTCGCAAGTCAACGGAGAGTTGCTAGACTGACCCTAGCTACAAATTATATTTGCTGCCACTAGGGTGCGTCTAGATTTCTAGGCTACACAATTGCGGCATTTTACTAGCGACTTTCTTTTACGAAAAGTAGCTACGGGTTGTCCAAAAAACAAAGTATCTTAGTATTGTGTGCAAAGCGCCAGTCAATAAAAAAACATTGAAAACCGGACATTTTCATGGATTTAAACCCTCCCCCGAACGTCCCTGATAGTGTGCAAAAAGTGGACATGTCCGGGCAAAAGAGGACGTTTGTCACCCTACTTTATCTAAGAGGCAACTTGGAGCGCCATTATAGTAGCGCTTATCCAAAATTCATGCATCGATTATTATTATTATTTTTTTTTTTTGGGGGGGGAAAGGTCAGCTACAGTATTTGACAACAGGGTCGTCATTGTTCTATATTGTGCATCATTTCCAATCCCACTTTTTTGTTTTTTATTATTGCCCCCTACACTCCACACCCATCCCAACCCTTACCTAACCTAACCGTGACCAAATGTTGAGACCAATTACCTGTGCCATTTTAATATTATCTCTAGTTTATACATTTTGTGTTATTTACAATAGTTACAAATCTTGTGCATTTTACAGAACCCAGTTTCACTTGATCCACCCCTCATCCACACCCAACACTGTCCATCTATCTTTTAACCAAAGCCATATGGGGTTTCTATTGGCCATGTAAATTTCTACTGTACTGTGATGTTTCACATATTTATGAAATCTTTCTATTTTCAATGATTCCACCAATTTGGAATTAAAGATGAATATTTTTGCTAAAATAATTATCATATTATTAATTGTCTGACTACTACATTTTAAGTCTCCAAGTATTGCTATTTGTAACGTTAATTCAAAACAAATTTTGCATTTATTCATCCATTCTTGTACCTGTGACCAAAAAC
>JACXGM010016029.1:0-20831 GCA_016801145.1 Umbra pygmaea
CTGAAATAAATAAAAGGTTTCCTTTGAAAAACACCATTATGAAATAAAAAACAATTTAATATTTTATTGGACTGCGTTTATATATTTATATTTAAATATTTATATATTTATTGTGTCATTTATTTATTTCAGGACTTATTTCATAGCCATATTTATTTATTTAATATTGACAAAAATGGCTTTCCATACATTTCATCAAAGAATCTGTTACAAAATGATGTTTACTTATATTTGCCAGTTTTGATGTTTTAAAATATGCAAATTAAGATAAGCTAAAAACTGCTGAATTGAGCCATAAGCATCTGGCTAGCTAACATAACATTTTCTTTATTTGATTTTTTGTCAGAAGACACAGTGACCATGGATACGGATACGGAAAAGCCCATGATGTCGAGACATGCAGAGGTTGACACAGAAGTATTAGATGAACTGGAAAAAAACGATGGTGATTGAATTGGCATTGATTGATTTACTATGTGTTATTCTCTTGGATACATGTGAATGTATGTTCAGTCATTTTGCAGACAATCAAGAATGACATACTGTAGCAACATGAGTAAACTGTCTTGTGTAGGGACAGTAGTACAGGATTTCTCACCCCATCAGTTACATGGTATCAATTATCCTATGTGAATTTGCAAAAATAACATTATTAATTTTGATTTCCATATAGAAGAGTGGCAAAACATTGATATGAATTCGGAAACGGATAGCCCCTCTGTGTCAAGACATGCTGAAGTAGACGCCGAAGAATTGAAACAACTGGAAAAGAGCAGCATTGTACATGCGACCAACAAACAAACTTTGTGGGCTATAAACTGCTTTAAGGACTGGCTGGCAGAGAAACGAGTTTTAGTTGACTTCTCAACCATTGAAAAACATGAAATGAATGGGCTCTTGCGGGATTTTTACTGTTCTGTTCGACGGGGTAAAGGCGGGGAGTACTGCATTCCAAGCTATATTGGACTCAGGGCTGGACTGAACCGATTCATTAACCTCCGCCCCTTTAGCAGAGCCTGGTGCTTGATGAAGGACAGTGAATTTAGCTCATCCAATAAGGTTTTTATTGGGGTACTAAAGAAAATCAGAAGAGAGGGCAGAGAAACAACAAGCCATCCTAAGGTTATTAAATCACAGGACCTTGACATTCTCATAAATTCCGTAGCGCTGAGCCCATACACGCCCAAGGGATTAGCCAACAAAGTATGGTTTGATATACAGTTACACTTTGGCCGGAGAGGAAAAGAGGGAAATAGGCAGCTAACACCGCAGTCATTTGTAATAACGCGCAATGAAAATGGAATCAAGTATGCAAAAATGATTTCCAAAGAAGATGGAAAGTTACACAAGGATACGGATCGGCAAAATCGCTGTGGGATCATGTTCGAGAACCCTGGTAGTCACCTCTGTCCAGTCGCCTCCTTGGAGAAGTATCTGAGCAAGATCCCGAAAGATGCTACTTCCTTTTTCCTCCATCCTAAGAAGATGGTGATCACCAGTGACAGCATATGGTATAGCCAGGAGCCAATGGGGTTCAATTACCTTGGGTCAATGCTGCCACGGATGTGCCAGGTTTGTTTTCTGTATAGCAAATTAAGTTATTTCAGTTAGTTAACAAGTTCTACTGAAACTAGCTGCTACGTGGCATAATTTTCTCCCCCTTCTTCTCCCTCTAGGAGGCCGGTACATCAGAAAAGTACACCAACCACTGCTTTGGACCTTTGCGAGAGATCATGTCTGTCAGCAGCCATAAGGCTGAGAGTTCCATAAAAAAGGTTGTTGAAAACCTTTAATGCTGGTCAAAAAGAGGTGTCCAATCGAGTCATGGCGGTGACACACTTCCGTTTGACTTCTACTACCACTTTTGGGTCTTACCTTGCAAACAAATGAGTCAAAAGACATCCCAGGAACAAAGTTGTTTCATCTTGGTTGTCCCATTTGCTGGGTAGATACTTAATGAAATTGAAAGCATGACAAGATTCATAGTCCTGACCATATTGGATCTGAGGCATTCTATGCCAGCCGTTCATCATTGAGGGTACTAAGTTTAGATTTGTTGTGCTGTGATTTGCTATTTGAAATTGTAAACCTTTTTAAGCTGTTGTCTTTTCACCAAAATGATTTCTTCTAATGGAAACTCTAACCATAGTTTTTCATTATACAAGATCAGATGTTTACAAAAGAATTCTCAACACTACAGAAATTGATAGTGAAGGGGATACGGTTAATTCTGATATGTAATGGCACTTATTTATTTTTTTAAATTTAATTTTGCTTGTAACTGTAACCAAATTCATGTAATCATCATAATACACTGCTCAAAAAAATAGGGGAACTCTCAAATCCCACAAGATCCAAATGTTTTACTGTCCATTGTGTAATATGTTGAGAACAAAATGACACAACGGTCAATGGAAATCATCAACCGATTGAGGGCTGGATTCAAACTTGCACAAAGTAATCAATTGAAATCACAGGCTGTTCCAACTTGCGTGAAGTTCATCACAGCAACTTATATTGTGTCTCAGTATTTGGATCAGGGCAGCAATTTAGCGCCTAAGCAGTCTGTGGCGCAACTTGTTGGTGACGGATGCACCAATATATAATGTCCCAGAGGTTCTCTATTGGTTTGCTGTCTAGGGAACTTAAGGGCCAGTCAATCAGTGCCTGTGTCTTCCAGGAACTGCCTACACACTCTGGCAACATGAGGCTGGGCATTGTTCTGCTCCACTAGGAACCCTGTCAAGGTCTCGTGTAACGGCCATCTCCTGGTGTCTCCTCCATGCTTTTGAAGCTGTACTGGTACACACAGCAATCCATCTTGTGACGGCACGTATGGATGTGCCATCCTGGAGGTGCTGGAATACCTATGCAACCTGAATGTGCTGCAGGTACCGCCTGATGCTACCAATAGTGACAAGGACACTAGCAATAATCAAAACTGAAGGAGAATCAGTCAGAAAGTATAAGGAGAGAGCAATTGTCTGTGGCCACCACCTGTAAAACCATTCATTTTTTGGGAGTCTTGATGTTGCCTCTTCAGTGCATCTGTTACGACTTTCCTTTGCCCCAAAACAGGTAACATTGATTCACAATCGCTTATGCTTCCTAACTGGACAGATTGATATCGCTGAAGTTTACTGTGATGATTGCATGTTCCCCCTAATTGTTTTGAGCTGTGTATATTCCTAGATTGTATTTCCACCTTCTGGTAATAAAAGCCTAAGGTATAAACACACATCTACACAACTTTGAGTGAAAGGTCTTTTGTGGTAATTGTCATTATTACAGCAAGGATAACATAAATTATTCCACCTGTGTTTTATAAATTACCTTTTCACATTGAAAAAACAAATGACCTTTCTATAGCAATAGCTATTATTTTCCCAACTACCTTAAATGACCTGTACGCCTAAGGCAGTGTTTATCAACCCTTTCTTCAGAGCACACCAAACGTTACACAGTTTAGCTGTAACCACTGAACTAGCTCACTTGATTCATTATTTAATGAATATTAGGAAATGAGTTGAATCAGGTGTACTAGCTCATAAATAGTTTAAATACTTGGAACAACTGTTGTTCCTGGGGAAAGGGTTGAAAATCACTGCCCTAAGGTAATATTATAAATAATAATTAATGTAGAAAATGTAGAAAAAACATTTTCCAAACAATATTTAAAATGATAAACTTGGGGTCCACATGGTGGTAATGGGCTAAGTTGTCATGACGGTCAGTGGTTTGAACCTGGCTATGGCTTCTCTGACTTTGCCCTGTAACCTCCAGCACAAGGCAGCACAAATTTGCATAGCACTGCCTGGGATTTGGGATAGATGAGTTTGATAATATATCTTGCCACGTCACTCTCCAGCGACTCCTTATGGGCAGATCGTGCATGTAAATTAAATTGTGGAAGTATGTTTGGTGAGTGTAATCATCCCACACATGATCTGACTAAAGGCTTCCATGTTGGATGAGCAGTGTGAATAGAATCGGCCGACTCTGCGACGTGGTTGGGTGAACCGGGAGTGCCCTTCACCATCCCCCATCGGTCCAGGGAGTTGAGGAGCTAAGGCAGGGTTAGAGGGAAATAAGACGAGACCAATTGGAAGGGGAGCAAAATGAACCATATACTACATACCATGTGTGTGACATGACAAGCCATTTTACTCTTGTAAATGCAGAGACAACCAGTTTATAATTGCAGTAAGCCATCTGGTGATACATTGTCAATATATCACGCTAACCCCTGTGTGCAGGCACTCTGCATTGCATTGTGCCTAGAAGAGCTCTGACAGGGTGAAGTTTCTTATTTAGGCATGTGCAGTTTTGTAAGCTAATTGTTTTCGAAAGGAATGAGATTTGTATGTAGCCTACTATATACTGTATTTTTTTATTATACATTTTCATAGCCATTATTGTATTTATTGTGGCTTAATACTCAATTTATGTAAAATTGTAATTTGTTTAAATGTACTTACTGATTACAGTGGATTCTGGTCTGTTCAACAAAGTGAATTGAACAAGTTCACACTTTGGGATGTGCACACTTTGGGATGAAGAACAGATAATTGCGTTACAGACGAGGAACGTCCACCACGCTTGGATACGCATTGATATTCCACCTGGATTTCGATGCTCCGGGTACCATCACGCTTTTCAACAAGCTGTCATGTGGGGGCGGTAGAGACCACATCACATTTCCCTATCGTGAAGGAAGGAGGAGTTTATCGTTGGCAGTAAGTTCAGTTGAAATGTAGTTTGGAAGGAGGTATTTACCACACTGGTAAATATCCAGCGAGATGGCTCTAAACTGGTATTGCCGAGAAACTTTGCTTGTGTTAGCTGTCATATCCCAAAGGCTAAACTTTGACATGACTAAGAAGAAAATAATTATTTTGGCATTTACAACGTTTTAAATATGGACGAAGGCTAGCCATATTTTCAATACCAAGCAACCCAGCCCAGTGTACATGAACATACATTTATTATGTGTCAATTTAACATGATCATGACGAACTATGCAATTCCCAGTTTCCCGCGGGCATATGAACTGAGCATTACCACCTTCATACAAACGCTGCATTCGCGCAACGCCTTGGGTAGCGGACGTTTGTTGATTTAATCGAGCGCTTTCCTAATGGAAGTGCCATTATATATATTTGCGTTTCCAAATGTGAGTCTTCAATAGACAAGGTAAAGTCGAGCCGAAATTTGGACTGAAGAGTAGCATTTTACTACCGTATGACTGTACATTTGCTTAAGAGCTTTGTTGCTGGGCCAAATGGCAATGTCGATCAGGTGGCCACCGGACTAATCCAGTAAAATAAAAATATAATTTAAAGGGATAGCTTGGTTGTTGTGACGGACCTTACCACTTGCAACAAGTCTAGTTTGAAGAACACGGTCGATTATATAGAACCAACAAAAAATGTGTGGAAGTAGCATGCCAAATTAGAGGCGTTCGTGCGTATTTTACCTATGACAGGGAAGACCGAAAGATTGAATGAACTTCATCGGATGTCACTGCTCTGTTGGATGATCAAATACGTGAGGGATTTCATAATCGATACGAACATAGGAGTAGCCAAATCTGCACCAATATGATGCCGGTGAGATACATCATTTTGAATAAATCAATATACCACTGTTCGTAACATAATGGGCATATGTTGAATTCATTTATGTTAAAATATTTATATTAGACCACATCTCCTTGTCTATCCCGGTTTGTATGTATAGCTAGTAAGACAAGGTGCTTCTCCGAATCGAAATAGGCTTCTAACATTGTACGGTACTCAATACCAACTTGTTGCTGGCATCAGAATAGCAGCATGATATAGTAGCATGATAAAAGCTTAACAATCTGCCTGGGATCTTGACCAGTCATAGCATTATTAACGACGAGGACCGCATATTCCTAATCTCTACACATATAGGAGCTTTTCTTAAAATCTCAAACAAATGAAAGTCAAGTTCAGAATCAGGCTGTTTTCATAACAAATTAATCCCACACTATTTCAGTTTGTATAATTCTACTTAACCAGACACGTTTCAATAGACATCTTGCCGAAAAACAGCGTTGCTGAATATGGTAATAATGTTGTTGCGTATTGCTTTTTTGCATGAAACTCCAATGAGTGTAATTTTCATTAATTTTAAATGTGTAATGGCAGTTTGCCTGGTGGGAATAACATATGTTATGCGAATTCATTCCTCATTAACCCGTAGTATTTTCCACAAAATCTTGAAAACATTTGTTAATTTTAGCACAAAATAGCAGATGTTCAACTGATAAATTATTGAATAGAAAATAGTACTACAGCTGTGTTTGTACACTTTTTAAATTATATAAAAATGCATAGATTTTTCTATAATTTTTCAGGTCCTAAAAATATTTCCCGACCATCAGTACCATGTTGAAATCATAGGTGTATAGCAAGAAATATCATGCGACAAACCAGCACACTAGAATTAACTAGTTGATTAATGCAAATAACCAAAACAAAAATGTTAAAATCCTTTCTGAATTGTTTACATCCCAACTGCAAGTACAGACCATTTATTAGAGTTTAAGGACACTTGGACCATCACGAAGTAGGTGACCAAATGTTAAGGTATTCCAGCCAATCATAAAGTGGCTTTTAGAAAGGTCTCAGAGGTCCAATTTTTGTTATGAATTAGATTTGGTTTTACGGAGGTACTTAGGGAAATTATTTTTGAAAATATGGGGTGACCGGTACATATACGGTACGTTTTGTATTTATGTACAACATTGACATTACATGTGATCATCATGAGACTTATATTGAGGAAAATGTTCCATTATCTGTGAGTGGCAAAAGTATGTGAACCTTAGCTTTCAGTATCTGGTGTGACCCCTTTGTGCAGCAATAACTTCAAGTAAACGTTTTCCGGTAACTGTTTATCAGTCATGCACATTTATCAGTCCTGCACATTGGTTAGAGGAATTTTCATCCCCCTACGTACAGAGCAGCGTCAACTCTGGAATATTGTTGTGTTTCCTCACATGAACTGCTCGCATCAGGTCCTTCCAAAACAGTTCACTCAGATTAGGGTCAGGACTTTGCAATTCCAAATCATTTACTTTATTCTGCTTTATCCATTCTTTGTTAGAACGGTTTTTGTATTTAGTGTCGTTGTCTTGCTGCATGTATAATTCAGAATTCATTGTTTCATCAATGATTGCAAGCCATTCTGGCACAGATGCAGCAAAACGGCCTCAAAACAATGATACTACCACCACCATGTTTCACAGCTGGAATAAGGTTATCCATGATGTGGGTGAATGCTATACAGTAATAATAATAAATTCAACTTATATAGCGCTTTACACAGTGAGCGGGAAAGCCCACCTCATCCTCCACATGTAGTACCCACTTGGGTGATGCACGGCAGCCATTTTGCGCCAGAAAGCTCACCAGTCATCAGCTATTAGGTGGAGATGTGAGTAGTTATATATGCCAATTAGGAAAGAGGGGGATTATTAGGTGGCTGTGTTTGAAGTATGGCCTGGTTGGGAATTTGGCCATGACACCAGGGTTAACAACACCCATACTCTTACGATAAGTGCCATGGGATTTTTTAATGACCACAGAGAGTCAGGACACCCATTTAACATTTAAAGTCCCATCCAACACAAAACCCTACACAGGGCAGATGTCCCCATCACTACCCTGGGTCATTGGGAATGGTCTTTTGACCAGAAGGAAGAGTGCCCCCTACTAGCCCTCCAACACCTTCCAGCAGCATTGGTCTCTCATGCAGGGACTAACCAAGCTTGACCCTGCTTAGCTTTAGAAGCAAACCAGCAGTGGTGCTATGCTGCTTGCACAATAGCAGGCCTGAAGAATTGTAAATCAATGATTATTATTTTATTATTATAATTAATACAAATAAGTACATAACAGAACACATATTTTAGAAACAAACTACTTAAACATTTAAATAGAGGGTGTGTGCATTAGGGATGTAATGGTTTCAAGGTTTCACAGTTTATTAGAGTTTAAAAACAGACTGTTATCATACCATGGCCCTTTTCTCATTTAGGGTATTGCATCAAGTTATTGCATTCATATCAAGTCAGGATTATTCCTGAATTGGAAAAGGAAATAACATCCCATTGTAAATATCAGTTAAATTGAGAGAGATACATTTACACAGAAACATAAGCTTCAGGTTATTAAAATAAGAGTCCCAGTGGCAGTGTGCTTTATACTGACTTGTGGCAAAGTTTACAAGTCACAACCAACAGCTATTCAGTATGACCCATTGTACTGCCAATGCTGGTCTATGGAGATTTCATGGCTATGTGCTGGCTGTGCGTGCGTGCGTGCGTGCAACTGTTAGCAGTCTAATGTGTGAGTTAGTCCACATATCCAACAGCTAAACAGCCAGAAACCAGATGAAAGTTTCTTTAAGGCTTTAATTGTGAATACATCTTGCAAAAATCTGTGTAACCCTGTAAAGACATAAAATAAATTGCCTTAACGATAGCTGGTTTAACATGAAATGGAAACTAGACATAAAACAAGAAGTACAAATACAGAAGTTTGCTTTAAAGAACACAGTCTCTACATTGTTATACTTTGAGGACCTTTAGAGAAATATAACTCATCAGTATAATGGCATTGTTATCTTTGTTCCTCTTGGAAGTTCTAGGCTGTTAGCCCAACTTAAGTTTTGTTAATATCAGTTCACATTCTTTTTGCTCTTGTTAAATTTATAAATGTGTCAATGATAATTAAATACTAACAAATATTGCAAAGGAAGTAGGCTACGCTGGTTTTCTGGATGTCCCATTCAGAATATTAATATGTTTTGTACTGCTCAAATTGCAATGGTCTACGCTGGTCCAGTTGTATTAAGGCTGTATTTTCTAATTACAAAAAATCCCAATTTTCCTCCCTTCCCAATTCCCACTAACCCTGCCTTGTCGACAACTCCACAACTCCTTGGATAGATCTGTTGGATGGCAAAGGGCGCGCACTTGGTTCATCCAACCACATGTCACCCAACCGCCGATTTTTTCGCATTGTTCATCCAACACAGAAGCCTTTAGTCAGATCATGCACGGGATGATTACATTCACCAACTACACTTCTGCAATTGAATATACAGGCGCCCAATCTGGACACAAGGAGTCGCTGGAGATCAACCTGGCAGGATCAGACTTATCAATTTTTTTATCTAACCCAAATCACAGGATGTGCAATGCCAATTTGCCCTGCCTCGTGCAGGAGGTCCGGAGAAAGTCTTTGAACTCATGGCCAGCCTCGAACCACTGACCATCATGATGTAGACTGTCCTACAATGCAGTAACTTAGCCCACTACACCCCACAAACCCACCCAGAGGCTGTATTTATATTGTATTGCATGTTATTGAGGACTTCATTGCATTGTATTAGGAGGTATTGAGGCAGTCAATGTAAATTAGATGGCTCTGTGGTTAGGGAGTCAATCTTGTAGTGAAAAGGTTGCAGGTTTGATTCACGACTGTACTAAATGTTGTTGGGTCCTTGAGAAAGGCACTTTACCCTAAGTTGCTCCATAGGGATGGCCCTGTATAAACTGTTGCTCTGGATAAGTGTCTGCAAGTTAAGCCTGGAAACCAGTGTTGTAGGTTCAGTCAGCATCAGCTGATGGCAGAACACACCTGTCATCAATGTAGTTCTCATTAATAATATAGTGGCCTATGAAGGCTAGTGCACTAACCCAGTATGGAGCATGTGGTTTTTGCATCTGTGCATACTTCCTACCTTTTTGGTTCTGTGTCGTCCCGGGGAGTATTGGTACTGCTAATTGTCAATACTTATTGATAGTCATAAATGACATGTTGTGAATTGAAGTAATATATATAATATATATACACCGTCCTACTATGGACTTTTGACTCAGCATGGATGATATTGGATCATGTTATTCCTATAATAAAGTGATTGTTAAGTCACATGGCTTTTGCTTACTGAAATGGATTTAAATGTCAAACTTAAGGCCAAATGACAGAAACAAATGAATGGCTCAGTTTTGTGTGTGTGTGTGTGTATCAGGGGTAATATAAACTTTGGTAGGCTAGACCTACTGTAAGTCTGTTAGCGGTGTCTGTCCATCTGTCCTATGTTGGTCCATATCTTGATTACCATTGTTGGAGTCATACCAAAACTGTGCTTTCAACAACAGTTACCACAGTGACCAGTACACACACACACACACACACACACATTTCCTGCTGTTACAGTTATGCTTGTTATTCATCAATTAGTTATTACTTGATGAAAAATCAAAAGTATATAACATATTAAAGAAGATTAGTGTACGAGAAGAGTACATAGACCGAATAAAGTAGATGTTCAGTTACATACAGTATCTCTTTGTCCAAATTCCAAGTCAACATTTGAGGGTGGTGTTTTTTTTCTTATCCGGTTCTGTTTTCTGTTCCTTGAGTATTGCTTTGCACAGTGGGGGTTGGGAATAGTAAATGGGGGAGGGGTGTTATGCTACACTAAAGCGTGCCTGCCCATATGGCCTGTGTCCGGGCAACAGACATTGGCGTCTCGCAATTATGTCCCAATCTTACACCTATTTAATTTTCTCCACACAACCACAAGTTAACTATTGTAAATATAATATTTCTAAACCCAATATATAATAAAGAAAAGACTACACTCTGTTGAATGGCTGTACCTTGAAGATGCATGTGTATTGACATGTTGTAATTTGCTGTATATTATTGCCATGAATAATAGATGGCTCTATTGGATTATTCATGTAGCCTGTAACTAAAGCTCCAGCTGTCACATCTGTTTTCATATCTATTTACACTCTTCCAATTAAGTAGCTATCTATTTGTTTCCAACATGTTGTATCGACAGTTCGATTAACCAGTTGGTCCAATTACAATAACTTGTCCTCCCATGCTTGCTTTTGAGCATCCAAGGATTTTCACATATACAGCACCACTATTCACTAAGAATCTCACTAAAAAGTTGTTTTTTGGGGCAGAGATTAACAATCTTAAGAAGGGCTTTGGCGGTAATTACATTTTGGATTAAGACCACTGTCAAAACTTAATTTAGGCTATTCCTAACCCTGGTTTTTCAATTTTACATGATGAAATATTATTGGTGCCCACAAATCTAGATTTTGATCTGAAATGAATCAGTAATAATAATAACTTATTTATTTATTATCTAATCATCATGATCTAATACTAGAATCTTTTACATAATAACAGGAAAAAATCAGCAGTTTATGCAAACCTTTCTGAAGAATCCATAGCAGCTTGTTTATTGTCGTTGCCTCCACTAATTACAATACTTATTGTGAATAAAGTATGTATTCATTCACAAGCTTTGCCTTATCAATATCATTAGATTGCTCACTCTGGAAATAAAGGTGTGTGTGTGTGTGTGTGTGTGTGTGTGTGTGTGTGTGTGTGTGTGTGTGTGTGTGTGTGTGTGTGTGTGTGTGTGTGACACCAAACTGTCAAAAACAGACTCTATGAGGGCCAGATGTCCTCTAGTGGTACTTGTGCTCACAGCCCAGCACTGTGGAGCTCGATTGGCATTTGCCAGAGAACACCAGAATTGACAGGTCCACCATTGTTGCCTCGTTCTCTTCACAGATAAGAGCAGGCTCAAACTGAGCATGTGACAGACATGAAAGTGTCTGGAGATGCTGTGGTGAACCCTATGTTGCCTGCAACATCATCCAGGATGACTGGTTTGGAGGTGGGTCAGTGATGGTCTGGGAAGGCATATCCTTGGAGGGTCACACAGACCTCCACGTGCTAGCCAACTCTACCCTGACTGCTGTTAGGTACCTGGATGAAATCCTCAGACCCATCCATCATCAGACCTTATGCTGGTGCAGTGGGACCTGGGTTTCTCCTGGTGCAGGAAAATGCCAAGCCTCATAATATATAACAGGCAATGGTGTGATTAGAATAGGACCCTGGTTTCTAATTTGTGTCAGTTTCTTTTTTCCCCTTTTTTAACTAATGGTAAAGTGTATGGCCAGTGAAATCCTTTTTTAAAATAAAAATTTATATTAATTCATACCAAAAAAACTAAAAAAAGAAAAACCTCTTAAACTAAACATTAAACTGGTATTCCAAACAAAGCCTTGTGAAGGAGGATGTCAGGTAAATGCGCAGCCTACCATTTACTATTTAGTCATTTAGCAGAAAAATAAATGCTAAGAAACAACACAAGTTATCAGCAAAATCTGATCAGGCTAAATAAATTTCAAGAGCATCAGGTCTGTTTATAGCCAAGGCTATGCACCCATCTTCTGCCAATTAAACTAAAAAGTGATCTTTAATAACTGTTTGCAAGAATTGTTTGTGCTATAGCAAAAACGTACCACAACGTGAACCTCAAACCGCAATACGTACCATACTGTAGTTTAGCAGTAACGTCACGTGGATATATATTTTAATAAATGCAATGCCACCTTGGTAAATATCTATCAAACATGTTAATCCAGAGGTGTTCTAAAATCTTTGACCTGTTAGTGTGGTAGTCAGTACTCTTGTGAAATGAGTGGTGTGCAAGATATGCTAAGAAGAAAAACGAATGGAAACCCTTAACGATATAAGAATATCAATGACATCATAAGAAATCATTGATATTCTTTCAGAACAGCTCCATTCCTTCTTCGATTGCTGTTATTCCATTCCTGAACTCTCTCAGTCTAGAAAAGACTCAAGTTTTTTACAATGTTACGGTTTCCCCTCTGGGTGAGCATTTCATGTTAATGGTTCCATTCCCCATCGACTCCACTCTAGGTTTTCAGTCTCTCCTGGACTAGTGTTCTCATTTTCCTTCATCAACCAATGGATTGTCTTGTCTGTAATTATGCACACCAGATTTCCATCCACTCGTTATTGAATGTATTTTGTCTCCCTCTGCTTGTTTCTTGTCGTTCATTGTTTGTATGTCATGTTTGTGCCCAGTTAAGTTCCATTCTCTGCTACTAGTGTATTTACTGAATTAAGTCTCTAGTGTTTGGTATTTTATATATTGTTGGCTTTTTCCAACTTTGTGCCTTATTATAATTAAAGTTAAATTGCCATTGAGATACACGCCTGCCTTCAAATCTATACGACGTGACACTACAGAGGAAATCTTGTCCAATGGCTCAGCAATGTATTTATACTAGTAGGAATAACAAAACAATAATAACAAGGATAAAAAAGTAAACAATAATATATAGGGCTGACAAGACAGTAATAAACGACACTCACCAGTCACTTGATATGGTACATTCTATTTCTATGCTATCAACACATTGATTGCCCCAGCCGAGGCAAAACAAATTTAATCACTGTTACACTCCATTTCAACATATCTACAAATCTCTCCCGTGCTCGCCCTTCAGAAAATCAGACCATAAACACACTGTCTTAAAGGCAGACTGAGGAGAGAGCGGTGACCATTAAGATGATACAGAAATGGAACAGTCAATCAGAAGCCATGCTCCAGGACTGTTTTGATCACATGGACTGGGAAGTTTTCAAGATCACCTCAGAAGGGAATGTGAACGAATATGCTGACTCTGTTACCAGTTTAACAAAAGCACAGCAGAATTTATTCAGTCAGTCACAACTAAACTATACCATAACCAAAAAGATTATAGAAGGCAATATTCATGAGCGACAGGAATGCTGCCTTTACGCACTGCAAGGAAACTGGGGACACAAGCAGCATGAAGCATCACAAATACAAACTGTGGAGTGGAATTAAAGCTGGAAGGCTACTTCAGAAGGCCGAATGCAAGAAAGATGTGTCAGGAGTTCAACACAATTGCAGACTACAAAAACAAAACAAGCCCTACAGTGGATGCCAGTGCCTCCCTCAGATGATCTAAACTCCTTTTTCTCATGCTTTGAGATCCGGGACACAGAACCACCTAACAATGTGCAGGAAGGGCTCCATGCTCTTGGTCACCACAGAGGATGTTCACTTCATTAGATACACCTCGATATTACCAGGTTGGACCCCCTTTTCCCTTCAGAACTTCCTTAAATCTTCATGGCATCAACCAGGTGCTGGATGTTTTCCATTTTATTGAGGGGGTAAATGCATTTCCGTAAGAGCAGAGTCGATGTCGCAATCGGGGACTGTGAACACAGTGATGACGGTAACCCCTGTAAATTCCCTTGGAAGATAGTATGGGCAGAATAGCAGTGGCAAGTATCCTGCGTTTGGTGAGCAGTGACATTCCAGTTAGGTTACATTGTTTGCATTATCCCACAAGTTGTTAAACACCATGCATATACCCCCTACTCTACTCTTACCAGAGAGAGATATGATTCCGTCAGCATGAATTGTTGTGAATCCTGACGGTTTGATTTGAATCACAGGGGTGAGCCGTGTCTCCGAACAACAAAGGATATTACTGTGTGTGATTTCCCTTTGGAAGGCTATCTTTGCTCTGAGCTCGTCTGTCTAGTTGTCCAGAGATTGCACATTTAGTAATATACTCAGTAATGGAGGATTATTTGGCCTGGATCTAAGTCTCACCAGTGCATCAGCCCTCTTCCCACAGCGCTGGTGCAGTCTTTTCTTCCTTCCCG
This sequence comes from Umbra pygmaea, assembly GCA_016801145.1. Lineage (NCBI taxonomy): Eukaryota > Metazoa > Chordata > Actinopteri > Esociformes > Umbridae > Umbra > Umbra pygmaea. The sequence continues at coordinate 14,598 of JACXGM010016029.1, forward strand.
GCAATGGAAGGAATATTTGAACATGATGAGGGAAGAGTGTTAGTTCTGTAAAATTGGCCTCATATTCCTTGGCAGTTATAAGACCATGCAAAGCAATTAGTGGGCCTATTCCTTGCACGAGATGGCTGCCCGTACCACTACCAATCCCCAGCCATGTTTAAGAATATGACGCATCCATTGTGGGCTGAAGGCCTCCTTTGGAATTCCCCAAATGTAAACCTGTCTGGGTGTATGAGATGTGTAAAATATGACCAATACCCTTTTCTCCATGTTCTCAGTGGGCCATGTTTTGGTCTTATTATGCCATTTGACAATCTGCAACTGCATTTGTTATTGTGATTTAGTAGTTTCAATGTAACAGGCCTTTCCATGTGGCATTTTTAAATTTTGTTTACCCCCTGTGGAAACATATATTTATACAAATATTACTGCAACAGGTAAAAGTAAAACCCTTTCAGATAAACTGTAATAATCACCTTAGCTTCAGCACTAATAGATCCTTGAGTAAAACAATAACGGCCATGCAGAAAAATAGATGTGTTACCTTTGAAATGTAAAATGGACAAAAATGTATGTGTATATTAATGTGTTTAAAAATCCTCAGAGATTTACGAGTACAGCAAAAGAACAAAAACATCCTGCTTTACAAAATCTAGAGAAAACAATCCTGTCTATGCCTCTAGGTACAGCACCAGGGAACTATTTACAGATATTCATTCTCTCATTATCAGCAAGCAGGATCAAACCTTGCTTTGCATGGTGATGTCATGCTGGACTCTACCTTTATGTAGGATCACATCCGTGTTAGTCTGTCATGTCCTTCTATTCCTAGCATGACTGGAAAAGTCAGTGGTATTGCCAGCTATTGACATATCCTTTGCCCAAATTAAGAGAGCATATTTTGGAAGAGGACAAATAAACATATTTGAAACCTTCTGCGTACAGCGGTTTCAAAAGTGCATACTTGAATTGGTGCGTGGAGTGTCAGCTTGTGCCTCTGTTCCAGTACCAGCCAGCATTGTGAGGGATTTAACAGTGTTATATGTCTCTCGGCCACTTCCAATAAATGCCAGATGTTTATGGCAGATGTTGAAGCCTTTATCCTAATATTGCTATATTATGTTGCCTCAGTGTAATTCTTTCCATTCTCCATTGGTGTTTGACATTCCAGAGGCCACAACATTTGTGCATTTTAAAGGTACAATGTGTGAATTTTGTGGAGTCAATATACAACAACTTTGTTTTGCAGTGTACAGCTTACAAAAGCGGCAGAACATGTGTTTCATGATATTTAAAATTGGAAGCAAATTAGTTGGGACAATTTGAATATGAACTCTAATTATGATGTGATAAGTCCACAGTTTTATCAATGGGCATGCGTCAGATTTAGGCTGTGCTTCTTATGTGTAACAAAACACTGAATGCAGTAAGGAATCATACACATGGACTTTTTAATTATTATTATTTTTCTTACAGCCGTTTGTAAACTGGTCACTTGAAAGAGAATGTATTTTTTATTTTGTTAATTCTCAAATTCTACAAATACAATAGCACCTTCTAAATGAAATTGTGGACCTGTTTAGAATTTAGTGAAAGGTCAAATTTATCGAGAATTCTTTCTCAAGGACTACCGTAGTATCCACAAAGGTCCTCCTGCTTACATTTTTAGAAATGAAGCACGACTCAATCTGAAGTCTATTTATATGTTCTATACTGCATTCACCCCTTCATAACTCCAGAGGGAATTCTTTAGTAGGTCCCAAACTGTCCCCATTCTGTCTTTGGGTTGGCTCAGTCCAGATGTCGGATGGAAAACTGTTAAGCTATTGCTAGTTGAACACCTTTTACCAAAACAAATGGCGCCACTTGATAAATGACACCACCATAACATTTCTGGATTCAAAATAGAATTCTCTTCCACTACTGTGGTGGTTCTGCTTAATTGGCTCCGTCTTTGATGTAGGCCCAGATGTTCAGTTACAGGGTTGTTCAGGGAATGTACACTTCAGGCTGGCTTACATCTTAATTTTTTATTTACATTGGTAACATTGACATGTAGCTATACATGTTATTTTATTACATCTTTTATTGTCCTTAATTTACTTACAATTTGAACTTGCCATATTTTTGGTAATCAATCTTGATTGGTTTTATCACAGGTCGTGACCAGTAAACACTGTTTATGAGCCCTGCTAATACATTACTGCATGTCTCCAACACTCATTGTGAATGTATTGTTAACCGTTTGTGTCGTAGATGTTCCTCACCGTGTTCCTCAGCAACAACGACCAGCATTTCACAGAGGTGCCTGTTACCCCGGAAACGCTGTGTCGTGATGTGGTGGAGCTATGCAAGGAGCCGGGCGAGGGAGAATGCCATCTTGCTGAGATGTGGCGAGGCGCAGGTGAGTTGCAGCATATGTTGGTCCTCTCAGTTGTATGTGTATTTTAAACTTGCCATAGAGTGCCAATTTAATATATGGTTTTAGTTTACTGGACAGAGTCTATGAAGAGACACATTAATGTTTTTAAGAGGAATGTGCTTGAAGATGTATGGACTGGATTCAACCACTTCAACACAGTGTCTGCCTCTGGTTGCAGCCAGTGCTTTCTGTGGTGTTTTTTAGGAGAAACTAATTTGTTTTACTTTAGGCTAGTTCAGCTCCCTAGCCCCTATTACATAAGTGTTCAGTAATCTAAAAGGTGAAAGCAATAGCTATTTTTGGTAAGAGATGTGAAAATCGAAATTGTTAAGGTTGGTTTTGGATACAAATGACCATGGAATTGGCCTGTAGACTCCAAGAAACACTTACCCTTACTCTTTCGATGCGACTCCCCTGTGTCCCTCCAGAACGAGCCATTGCTGACGGTGAACGAATTGTAGATGTGCTCCAGCATTGGGGACAGCAGAGGGGGGAGGTGCGCTTCCTGCTGCGCCATGACCGGGCACCCTGGCGTGAGTCAGGTGAGATGCTAAGTAGTGTGATAAATGTGATGAATAAATCCAGAAAAAATGTCTACTTGCAGTGTTTTAGTACACTGGAGCCAAAGTCAGCTACTATTCTAAATGGCAGACCTACAGTACTTCATAGTCTTTATTGCAAGGATAATGATTTTCCACTGACTGTATAGGATACCGCCACTCCACTTTACTTACCATTTATGTACCTCCAAATGCAGACGTTTTTTGCATTACCTGTAAAAATTCTTACATTGTTTATTCTGAAGATCTGCACACTGTATTCCTGTTATTATCTTTATTCTGTACTTCATTGTTGCGTAGATCATGTGTAACTTTGTCTTCTGCACCTCTGTGCTTTTACCTTGGCCAGGTCGCCGTTTCTAATGAGAAACTGTTCTCAATGTGCTTACCTAGTTAAATAAAGGTGAAATAAAAAAGAAAAGAACAATCTGAGATATTTTAGCTTTTTATTCTCCAAAATCAATGAAATTATTTGCTTCGTATACAAATTAGAATCTGTATATAGTACATATTGACATAAAATGTCATGGCTTCTTGTTATTATTGTAAAATATGCCGATTTGACCTTTGCAAAGCACGAAGCATTTTGAACATTGCTGAAGTAATGACATTCTCACTGATGTAGCTGCTGGGAGCATGAAGTTATTCTGCAACGCTCAAGTGTTTACACGGCTGGCTGGCTCGCCTGCATCCTCTTTCGCCCAAAGGTCATCCAGTGATTTTATGACTGTGTTTTAAATGACACACTTTGTCTTCATATAGTGTGCCCAGATTATTATAATGATTAACGTGCCATTTGAATGCAGTTTGTGTGTGGTAGGGAGGATAATCAGTCCCTGTCTCTAACAACCAAACAATGCCAGCCAACACTTTGAAGGTGCAAAATAAGTTTTATTGTCACAAAGAATTTACATTTAAAAAAGTTGTCGGTTTCATAAGTGTTCACCACCCTGAGTCAATAGGTAGCTAGCTACAGTAACTACCATTAATATTGCAGGTAGGTTAGCTACATAGCGCTTGTGCAGCTAACTAATTTCACAGCTTTTAGTCAACTAGCTGTAGAGAGACCTTGCTCATTTAAAAGACACAGATAGCTATAGTTGTTAAATGCATAGTCCTATATAGTGCTTGTACACTTGTGTGATTCATGTGACAGCAAGGTAATGTACAGCAATGTTTCATGTTAGTGCAGCAAGCCTTAGCTCATAGAAGGAGGTGCTAGTGATGTTGGATGAGGAGGCAGACCTACTATTTAATAAAAATATAATTGCAGGATTGACTATAATGCACACCCAGCCCTCCTGTTTAGATTGCAAACATCATGTACAGGGGGAAAAAAACTACATGAACTGGAGACTGCCACAACATCTATCCCAATAATTGGAAATGTTATAATTGGAGTGCCCTACCCTCTAGTAATATTAATAATAGCAGACCCTAATGGTATGTTTTCATTGGTTAAAATTACCACTGAGTATAGTCACTTTTAGGAGTTCATAAGACTCTCAGACAAGAGATTGCAATTTTTTGGTTGTTGAATTACAAGCAATGGGAAAAGGCCCTAATCGAGTAGTCACTGTATCATTTAATATACAAGTAATTTATATAAGTAATTTAATAAATAATAAGTGTGCATATGTTGTTTTTTGTGGGTTTATTGAGATGGTGGAATGCCCACTTCCCAAATGCTGTGCACCACTGTGAAACCCTGTGTCCATGCTCAAGTGGTACTCATAAACATTTCTCAAGGTTGGCAGGTATGTAAATGCCACCTGATTGGCTGATTTAGATATTTGCATTAATGAGCATTTGAACAGGTGAACCTAATGAAGTGGCTGGGGAGTCTAACAAAATGAAGAAAAAATGAAGGTAAAACGCAAACATTACAGTATAACACCAAGGCAATTAAACTTAAATAAATCAATTAGTCCAATTAGGAAGCATAAGCAATTGTGAATGAATGTCACCTGTTTTGGTGCAAATGAATGTGACAACAGGTGCACTGGAGAGGCAACATCAACACAACCCCCATGAAGATAAAGGTTTTCCAGGTGGTGGCCACTGACAATTGCTCTCTCCTTATCTTTCCTGACTGATGCTTCTTCAGTTCAGTGTTTTGCTAGTGTCCTTGTCACTACTGGTAGCATGAGGCGGTACCTGCAGCCCGTTCAGTTTGCACAGGTAGTCCAGCTCCTCCAGGATGGTACATCCATACAGAAGGTTTGTTGTGTCCCCCAGTACAGTCTCCTCAAACCATGGACGAGATACTAGAAGACATGCCATTACCAGGAGACCTGGACAGGGCCGTGGAAGGGCATCAACCCAACAGCAGGACTGGTATCTGCCCCTTTGTTTGAGGAGGAACAGGAGGAGCACTGCCAGAGCCCTACAAAATGACCTCGACCAGAATACTGGTGTGCATGTTTCTGACCAAACAATCAGGGACCTGTGCTCAAAGTTCTGCACCATCAATTGGCATTCGTCAGCAAACACCAGAATTGGCAGATCTGCCATTTGCACCCCGTTCTCTTCACAGATGGGGGCAGATTCACCCTGAGTACATGTAACAGACCCAAAAGAGTCTGGAGACGCCATGGTGCACGCTATGCTGCCTGCAACATCATCAAGCATGACCAGATTGTAGTGGGTCAATGATGGTCTGGGGAGGCATATCATTTGAGGGTTGCACAGACCTCCATGTGCTAGCCAATGGTATCATGAAAAAATCCTGCAGTGGGCCCTGGGTTCGTACTGGTGCAATACAATGCTGGCCTCATGTAGCCAGTGTGTAGACAGTTCCTGGATGGCAAAGGCATTGATGCCATTGACTGGCTCTCACGTTCCCCAGACCTGAATCCAATTGAGAACCTCTGAGATGTTATTTGTCGGTGCATCTGACGCCACCAAGTAGCACCACAGACTGTCCAGGAGCTCACTGATGCTCTGATCCAGGTCTGGGAGGAAATCCCCCTGGACACCACCTGCCCTGTCATCAGAAGGATGCCCAGATGTTATCAGGAGTACATACAGGCACATGGGGCCATACACACTACTGATAGTGGTGCAACGGATCGTCACTGATCCGTGATCCGTTCGGATCAATATCTTCGGTTCGGGACACACGTGATCCGCGGATTGATTACTGAAATAAAAAAGTTTTGCGCATGTTCAGTCCGCTCACAGCATGGTCATGGCGAGCGGAGGAACGGAGGAGCTTGGACGTCCCGCGTCATTTAAATCCCCTGTATGGGA
>JACXGM010016030.1:7412-20921 GCA_016801145.1 Umbra pygmaea
TAAACATATACTGTAGTAATATATATATATAAACATATACTGTAGTAATATATATATATATAAACATATACTGTAGTAATATATATATATATATAAACATATACTGTAGTAATATATATATATATAAACATATACTGTAGTAATATATATATATATAAACATATACTGTAGTAATATATATATATATATATATATAAAAACATATACTGTAGTAACTGCATAACTCTCAGGTTCTACCCTCCAGTCTGCTGACACTGTGATATCTTAGCTTTCAAAGAACATTTACTTTTCCAGCTTTATCGGATAGCTTCCACCCCTGCCTGCATGGCATAGCTCCTTATAAGGCCAGGTTGTAGTTCAGCAATCCCAGTATAAATCTTGGTACACATAGCAGGTCACCTCGGGCTAAGAAATGCTGGCAGGTCCTGGCTAAATTTGGCACCAGCTGTTGGTCCTCAGAGCATGTGTACTCTGTGTGTACATGGAAGAAAAACTACAAAACCATGTCCCAGTGGGACACCACATGTGTCTGTGTGTGTGGTAAAGATGGTGTGCAGAACGCAGCGAAATGCCTAAACCTATACCAAGGAATGTTACCCAGCTACCCACCAACTACAGGAAATAACAAGGAGGTCTATCGAGACAGTAATTAGGAGCAAAGTGTGCAGAGTATAGTTACCACGTCCAATATGAAACTTAATTGCACTCGAGCTAGACAGCATTTCAAATTATGTGTAGAGCTGTGCTTGTGAGTGGCTTTCAGTGTCATTAACACAGGTATTGTTAATGTGTCTATAATCTTTCAGTGTCATTAACACAGGTATTGTTAAGTGTCATAATCTTTCAGTGTCATTAACACAGGTCTTGTTCATGTGTTATAAACTTTCAGTGTCATTAACACAGGTATTGTTAATTTGTTATTAAATGTCAGTGTCATTAACACAGGTATTGTTAATGTGTTATTACATTTCAGTTTCATTAACACAGGTATTAAAATGTTATTACATTTCAGTGTCATTAACACAGGTATTGTTAATGTGTTATAAAATTTCAGTGTCATTAACACAGTTATTGTTAATGTGTCATAAACCTTCAGTTTACAATTGATAATAAAACTAGAATTTAGCAGACATTTTTAACTGTCTGCAAGACACCAGTTCATCAAACTGGTTGAATAGTATTGCAAGACTGTGGGGCAAATTATTAAAAAGCAGTTTGACCCATTTCTGAATAAGCTGGTGGTATTTCCAGTGTAAGGCAGGCTTGAGAACGTGTTTGGTAACTGCTAGATATTCTGAACATTTTTGTGCAATAGCCAAGGTCAAAAACCAGACTGAAATTGATTCAAAAGGCAATTATCTGACAAAAAGGAACATACAGTAGCTCTGTTCATTTGACCAATACCTCCAATATTTTAGCAAGAGCGGACAACTTTGAAATAGGGTGATAATTATCAAGGACACTTGTGTCCCCAGACTCCCCACGAGTATGGTATGTTGTGGGAACAACTGACTGTTTATCCATAGACACTTTATGTATGTCTATGGCTAGTAATGAATCAAGGACCTGATTTTCAGTGAACAGACTCAGTGAAAACCATTGGTTTGTATCACCAGAGTGTTCCTGCATAATTTCTTGCTTAACAATAACACCCTCTTTCATTAATTTATCTCTCACTTGTGGTAGCTATATACCGGTTTTTGAAAAACAAAAAGATCACCTGCTGCAATAAAATGGCAATTAATAGCATCAGCATTTTCATTTCAGTCATGCCAGCTCAGTGCCAGCCCTGTTTGCCAGAGCTTTTACAGTTGTCCTGAATTTGAAAGGGTTTCAAATACAATGATTGGCCCACTTTTGCTTTTCTAATAAGATTTATACATAATTTTCTAAATGTCCTAAAATTCTGCCAATCAAAGATTGAATATGTTTTTCTAGCCTTTTCACAGGCCATACGTCTTTGATTAATAAAAACAGATATTAAATCTGTTTTTCATTCTGACCGTCATATAGGGTGCATGTGTCTCTGATATGGAGGTAGACGCTGGTAAAATACTCAGAAGATTACAAAGCTTCCTTATCAAAATTTCGAAAATGTCTATCAGTGATATAACAAGATTTGCCCTTTGGAATTCTGACACCTCTTACAAATACAGTACAATTAGGCAGTGGGTTCTAATATCCATTGACATACACCGCTTGCCATGTATTTATCTATAGCATTTGATAATATATACTCAATAGGTTTAGACTTCATAGAGAAGATTTGGCCAAGCTGGCTTAGTAATTAGCTAGTTTAAGTTTAAGTCAGTGCCTGTAATTCCCAATCTTGGTTGAAATCACATATGATAATAACATTATTTAATATAAATGTGGCCAATTGGTATACAACAAATTAATATTACCATTGTTTCCTAATTTAATACTTAAGGCCAGCAATTGAAATTGCTTTGGAATGGAGATAGATTTAAAAAGAAAAACTGTAGACTCTAGTATAGATTTCTACGCCCCAACCATTACCCACCCTACCTGCTCTAAACACATTGTCCCAACTAGAGCAATATTAGCATAATTTGTATTAATAGATAACACATTTCAGATGTAAAAAAAACATCTGAATTAAACTGAGATACTAAAATCTTAAATTCCAGCCTGACTATGGCTTCTCTGACTTTGTCCAGAACCCCAGGCATGAGGCAGCGCAAATTGGCATAGTGCTGCCCTGGATTTGGGAATGATAAGTAGGATTATATACCTTGCCACGTTGCTCTCCAATGATTACTTGTGTGCAGATCAAGCGCCTGTAAATTGAATTGCGGAGCTTGTGTCCGCATGGCATATTGGGCTGTCGCAGCATTGCAGGACAGTCTACAGTACGTCATGGTAGTCAGTGGTTCGAGCTTGACTACGGCTTCTCTGACTTTGCCTGGACTACCAGCATGAGGCAGCGCAAATTGGCATAGCAGTGCTTTGGGATAAATAAGTCGAATGATCTACTTTGCAACATCGCTCTCCAGCAACTCCTTGTGTACAGATTATGAACCTGTACATTCAATCGCAGAAATATAGTTGGTGAGCGTAATCATCCCGTGTATGATCTGACCAAAGGCTTCGTGTTGGAGGAGCAGTGTGAAAGGAATCAACTAGGTTGTCAACATGTGGTTGGATGAACCATGTGAGCGCTCCTCCATCCCGCATCCGTTGGATGAATAAATTGAGGAGTTGGAGAGCTGCTGACAAGGCAGGGTCAGTGGGAATTGGACACGACCAATTGGGAGGGGAGAAAAATGGGGGTGGGGGATTATTCATAAGTAGTATAACACAATCCCTCTCTTTTTCTAAGACATTTTTGGGTTTGTATCCTGGCACCCCAGTGATTTGGATTGATTCCACCTGCCTTATAACATGAGCTTTCCTTCCAACCTAGTGAGGGAATCGGACCTGAAAGAATTGGTTGTTTTTGTAGCTCACAGTGAATGAATACATTCCTTAAAATCCTGCTTCATCTGTTCTGAACTGCGCATCATGTTGTCGTTAGACTTGTTTGCACAGAACGTCTGGGAGTATAGCAGCATTGTTAGCCCCAGGCAAATACAATTTCTGCTCCTGGAACATTTGTGTCTAGGACTATAGAACCACCTAAAACAACAAATGCAGTAGTGGCAGATTTCCTATTTTGACGTCTTTTTACTGCTTGAGCGAGGCAATCCCTCAGGTGAGGTACTGGAACCAGGCATAAGATCCAGTGATGGAGCAAGGGTTACAAACCTGTTTGTGAGACTTGGCTCCTGATGAGAAGTCGGAGGGACAATGAGACAAATTTCTTTGTTTACCAACATTTTTATGTGTTTGCCCTTATTTTGCACCTCCCAGCACAAAAATCCAACTCCGGAACACAGGCAGTGTAGCAGGATGATCTGAGCGCAGACATTGTTCCGTGACACCACTGACGACAGAATCACCCTCTGTTGGCAGCATAGAGCAGAGCGACCTGGTAGTTTTCGTCCAGTAAGCATAGTTGTCTCAAATGCTTCCGGAGTGCATGTAAAATCCTTAAAGGCTGCAAGACGCTTGTTTAAAATAAAGAGTTAATTGAAAACAGTCCTTTCCTTCAGATGTATAATGTTCTGATGACATTGGTCACAGATGAATGATGTATCAAATTAATCTATTTGATGACCATGAACATGTTGCATTTTATTTCTAAATTCATGTCTAGATTCCCTGACTCTGACACATCGTCAGGTGGTGAGCTGAGATGCAAAATCTTGTCTTCTTCCTTTCAACTTCAAGAAAAACACAAATTAAATTAAATGTTTTTTTTAAAAGGAAATCCAAGTAAAACTTAAAAAAATGTAAAACAAAATTATTGAAGAAAATCAATAAAACAAAATCAAGTAAAACTGTATAACTTCCATTCATTTGTCCTGTTGGCCCGAATTTTTCATATATTTAAAAATATATCAGTGTCCCTGTATTATTCCTGTGTTCAGTAAAAACAAATATATATATATATATATACATATATATATATATAAATAACCAATTTCTGAAAATACACATTATTATTTTGTCCATAATATGTATTTGTTGCTAGTTGGATATTGTGAAATGACGATTTAGCTATTCTACTATTGTCTGTATTTTGTCATTTTTAAGTTGATGTTTTGAACCCCTGGATCCAATTCGCTAGTTCCTAACATTTCCTAGTCCTAAAACATAGTTTTTGTATGTTTTATAGTTTTTGAAAAAGTTACATAGTGCAGGTTTAATAAAAGTGAAACATTTAAAATGTTGTTGAAGACAAAAGTGTGTTTACTCACACAAATGGCTTTAGAATAGCCTGGGAGAACCCTGACTGACTTCCGGCAAATTTAGATTTGCTCTGCAAGTCAGTCTGGCCAAGAGCCAATTCAAGCCCATTTCCAATTTTTCCAAATCGAGGCACCAATCACAACCGTTGAGGCAGGCTTTATTCAATGACGATAGCGCAGCTTTATAATGTCATTGGTTGAACCAGACAATTACAACGATGGCTGCTGCAATGGAACATCCGCAATTTCACTTGTTCGAATCAGCTATCGCGTCTCTTTTAAGCGATTTGAACATTTTATTTTTGTTAAAAACCGAGCAAAGAACAACACTCGAAGCCTTCATATCAAAAAAAAAATGTTGTCTCGGTCTTGCCGACTCGATTCGGCAAAAGTCTGATATATCCAATTGTGCCGAGAGGCATTTGAGTGGCGTCCATTGGTGACGCCCCTTTGGAAATGGGCTGTGAATGAACCTTGCCCAGACCCACTCTCAGTCAGAACCCACTCTTAGTCAGAACCCACTCTCAGTCAGAACCCACTCTCAGTCAGAACCCACTCTCAGTCAGAACTGAGAAGGGTCTGGTGTTAACCAGGCTAGCTTCAGAAGTGTTGATCTTTGAAATTGAATCTCTAAGACAATTAACAAATGAAAGAAGCACCTAATGTTGATTTCTTTCTGATTTCCTTTATATACAACCACAACTCACAGGATCTACGTTCAATGTGTTAATAAGACAGTGGACATTCATTGCACTGCATATTTGATTTCCTAAAACATTGTGTATGAAGAATCCCATTATGTTGTGTTTTAACCACTCATCATATTCATTTATGTGACTTTATAAAGTAAAACAGTGTCCACTGTGTCACCATGGAGAAAGAATCAGTAATACCCATCAGACTCCTGACATAGTCCTAAATAAATTCAACTTGTCCAACAATATCTCTAACCACAATTATTTGTTGCCCTGATTAAACTGCTACCAGTTCTCGATGGTACTGTAGGCTCTATGTCCAAATATCTACAACCACTTTGCTATGAGCTAACACATTAGCACAAATACTTCCAAAAAGTGGCCACAGAAATCAAAACCAAAAGATTAAAAAATAGCCATCAGAAGACCTGTTACCTACTGCCAGTAGCGTCACAATGTAATCCATGCTGTCTGTTTAACATCTCCTCACTCTCATCCCAGATGTCAGTCCATAGTGCTGCTGTCTGACACTCAGTGTTGTTAGAGAGCAGGTTATAGAGGCATCTCTCTGCCAGGCAACGTGATTATAAAGTCTCTGTTTCTATTTTGTCAATGTCTTTCCTGCATCATCCCTCCCTCTTTCTCTTCGTCCCTCCTCAATTCTACCACTCTACAGTGGGTCAAACACACACGCGCACTAACACACACATGCGCGCGCACACACGCACGCGCGCACACACACACGCACACGCACTAAGACTCCACTAATTTGTGAATTAATGATTGTAGACAATTCTGATAAATCAAATCAAGGTGTGCAATGCGGCATTGATTACACAATGTCTGTTTAGAAATGAAGAGCAACTCTTGGGCTGCATGCCACTAAAAGTCCAAAACGATGACCTGACTGGCATTCTCTCTAGGATGGCCTGTCAATCAACAAGTCCAAACAGAAAGAGTCTTTGTCCTTAGATGGCGTTTGAACTGGCCTCACCTGTCAGGCTCTTTTCTCCTTCTCTGTTTGCATCCATTATCCACTCCCTCACTCTGTCAAGTAGAAGAACTAGTAAACTGTTCAAACATTAACAAGTACGCTATCAACACTGACAAGATAAACAATTATGATACACTATTATAATCATAAAGGAATTCTACATTTTACATTACTATTTTCTTCATTGAAAATACATTGAATGGCTTATGTTTGTGATTGAAAGAGAAATGCGATAGTAAAGCCAGTATCTGTTGATGTGGCAAGGTGGAGTCTAGACTCAATACATCTATCTATCCTTCTGGGAACAGATGGACACACTGTTCCAGACCCTGAGTTCTGTGGTCACTAATTAGTGCCTGAGTAATCACCATGCGCCTCGCCTGCATGCCCTCTCCGACTAATAGGGGAAGCAGGTTTTGAGAAGTCTGTCTTAGTGTCAATGGCTGGGTCCTCTGGGGTGAAAACTAACTCAATTCCTCCAGTGTCGGGTGAGTGGAGGAGCCATCTGCATGGAGCCTCTGAAGCTCCAAAGCTCCATGTCTGGATGAGAGCAAACAGAAAATGGATGAGTGCCCTGACAGTGTGGCCATACAGCTGAGTCATTGGTCCCTTGCCTGGATGTCAGTGAGTGTGAAGGCAGAAGGTATCTTTGAATAGTTCATCAAAGAAGATGTAATTTGTCAGAGACTCTGGTGCCTCTTCGATACTAAGCATTGACCCCAATACATCTGAGTAATTGAATCATTCTGCCCCTGAGGCAACTGGGCAGTAACTGTGGTTCTGACACCTCATGCTTAAAATGATTAAACTTGTTATTTTCCTGGACTGGATCTGACCGGATCGCTGAACCGATTAACATGTCCAAGTCACCAGATCTCAATCCCAGCATCCTCTGTGTTCTGCACTAATGCCTTTCTCATTTTCAACAAATGCACAGTAACCACACTGATGATAACAGAGTGGAAGAAATGTTGATGGAATTTTGCAGAGAGCCGACGTCTAGCCCACACCAGGGGCTGCCTCGTTTTGTTTGATGAAGCTCAGGTGCCGCGTGCTGGAACAGCATTGTTCATGGGTGTTCGAATATATTTGGGGTGGCAAGGATGCCTAGTGGTTACAGCCTCTGAATGGTGTCCAAACGTCCCTGGATCTCCCACCCAGAGAGTTGAAAGCTCTATCTCACTGTCCATGAGCAAGACAGTTATTCCTAATTGCTCCTTTTCCCTGGTGTAAAATTCCGACCAGGACTTTGCTGTACAAAGAAGTGGTTAATGTATTAGTATGTATGAATACATTATTAAAGCTGCACTATGTAACTTTCTATTAAATTTTCCTGTTGGCCCAAATTTTACATAGATTTATAAATATATATACAGTCGTATTCAAAGGTTTTGGCACCCCTGACAATTTCCATGATTTTCATTAATAAATAATTGGGTGTTTGGATCAGCAATTTAACTTTGATCGATGAAATAACTGAAGGACACAGTAATATTTCAGTAGTGAAATGAGGTTTATTGGATGAACAGAAAATGTGCAATATGCATCAAAATGAAATTAGACAGGTGCATAGATTTGGGCACCCCAACAGAAATATCACATCAATATTTAGTGCTTTTGGACCATTCCACCAAAAAATCTCAATTTCAGTTAGGTTTGATGGTTGACAAGCATGGACAGCCCGCTTCAAATCACCCCACAGATTTTCAATGATGTTCAGGTCTGGGGATTGGGATGGCCATTCCAGAACATTGTACTTGTTCCTCTTATCCAGCCCCAGCGCAACTTCAACTTGTGACTGATTTCTCTACATTATTCTCAAGTATCTACTGATATTGAGTGTAATCCATGTGAGCCTCAACTTTAACAAGATTCCCAGTACCGGCACTGGCCACACAGCCCCACAGCATGATGAAACCTCCACCAAAGTTTACTGTGGGTAGCAAGTGTTTTTCTTGGAACACTGTTTTCTTTTGCCGCCATGCATAACGCCCCTTGTTATGACCAAATATCATCTTTGTTTCATCAGTCCACAGCACCTTCTTCCAAAATGAAGCTGGCTTGTCCAAATATGCATTTGCATACCTCAAGTGACTTTGTTTGTGGCGTGTGTGCAGAAAAGGCTTTATCCGCATCACTCTCCTGTACAACTTCTCCTTGTGCAAAGTGTGCTGAATTGTTGAATGATGCACAGTGACACCATCTGCAGCAAGATGATGTTGTAGGTCTCTGGAGGTGGTCTGTGGGCTGTTTTTGTTCTCACCATCCTTTGCCTTTGCCTCTCCGATATGTTACTTGGCCTGCCACTTCTGGCCTTAATAAGAGCTGTGCCTGTGGTCTTCCAATTTCACACTATGTTCCTCACAGTGGACACTGACAGCTTAAATCTCTGCGATAGCTTTTTGTAACCTTCCCCTAAACTATAATGTTGAACAATCATTTTTTTCAGGTCATTTGATAGTTGTTTTGAGGCCTCCATGTTGCCACTCTTTAAAGGAGAGTCAAAGAGAACAACAACTTGCAATTGGCCACCTTAAATACCTTTTCTCTTGATTGGATGCACCTGGCTATGAAGTTCAAGGCTAAATGAGCTCACCAAACCAATTGTGTGTTCCAATTAATCAGTGCTAGGTAGTTACAGGTATTCAAATCAACAAAATAACAAGGGTGCCAAAATCTATACACCTGTCTAGTTGTGTTTTGATGCACATTGCACCTTTTCTGTTAATCCAATGAACCTCATTTCACTACCGAAATATTACTGTGTCCTTCAGTTACTTGATAGATCAAAATGAAAATGCTGATCCAAACACCCAAATATTTATAAATGAAAATCATGGAACTTGTCAGGGGTGCCTAAACTTTTGCATACGACTATATATACTAGATATATATATATATACTAGCTATATATATATATATATATATATATATATATATATATATATATATATACTAGCTATATATATATATATATATATATATAAATAAATAATGTTTTTACTAAACACATAAATGATACAGGGGCAATAACCAATTTCTGAAAATACACATGATGTTGTCCATAATAAGCATTAGAAAGTTAGATATTGTGAACTTTCGATTTTGGTATTTTACTATTGTCTATATTTTGTATTATTTAAGTTGATATGTTTCAACCACTGGATCAACTATATCAGTTCCTACCATTTACTGGTTCTATATTGAATTCTTTTTCGTTTTCAAAAGTTACATAATGCAGGTTTAAATCTTTTTTTTCTATATTTATTTTTGTAATATAACACCTGTGTCAGGAACAGGTAAAAAAGAACTGGAAGAAATAAAAACGAATGATTCTGTTCTAAGTAGATCTAAATTATTTCAGTTAATTGAACAAATAGAGTGCAGTTTCTCTCAGGAGGGATTGTATAAGTGGTATAATAGGTTTTGTAAATTACAGCATGATGAAATAGGTAACAGTAATAAAAAGTATATTAAAAAATCAAATAGTAAATCCAAAAACCATACTGGAATGAGGAACTACAAAATCTGTTTGTTGGAAAATTATAAAAGTAGCCGATTCCAATTTGATAAAACATACAGATTATATAAAAGGACATATCAAAAAGATATGATAATGTTTTTAGATCATGTTCAAACGTCAAACCCTCAATGTTTTTGGAATATCATTACTAAACTGGGGCCCAGATGGGTAAAGAAAATACCTATGGAGGTACTGAACACAGATGGTACAGTGATTCAGGAAACATCATTGGTAATGGAAAGATGGGAGGATGATTTTAAAGAACTGTTCACCACCGAAAACACTGAGTTTGATTATACGTTTTATATGGATGTATGTTTTATAAAACGTCAAAGGGAAGATGACATGGCACAAATAGAGCGGTATAGCAATGAAGAGCTAAATGCAGAAATTACAATTGAAGTGATATGTATTATGCAAAGCAAAGCTGGGAAAGGCTACAGGTATTGAAGATATACCTATTGAAGTTCTTAAGTACCCGAAACTGCTGCATATTTTGCATAGTCTATTTAAAAACTGTATAATATCCGGAATCTTGCCCTCCCTCTGGTACAGATCGATTATAAATCCTATTGTAAAACCTAACAAGGATGATCCTCGAGTACAATTAAATTATAGAGGAATTAGTTTGTTGAGTACAATATACAAATTATATTCCTCCATACTTAATAAAAGACTAATACACTTTGTTGAGAAGGAAAACATGTTGGCGGAAGAGCAAAATGGATTTATGAGAGGTAGAGCATGTATTGACCATATATACACAATCTGTACTGTGATTTCAAATAGATTGAAAATGGGTCTGCATACTTTTGTTTGTTATATAGATTTCCAGAAAGCATTTGATCTTGTAAATAGAAAACTTAAATTCTATAAAATACTTGAAATTGGCATAAATGGTCCACTTTATAACATGTTAAAAGAAATCTATAGCGCCCCAGAAGCTTGTGTCAGGGTAAATTAGTGATGGGATGGTTCTCCACTCCCATGGGAGTTAAGCAGGGAGATGTACTCTCACCAACACTTTTTGCAGTTTACATAAATGATTTGGTTAACGTTACTAAACAACTAGAATGTGGAGTGAGATGTGACGAAGAGAACGTGAGTGCTCTTCTTTATGCAGATGATCTTGTTATACTTGCAGAAACTGAAGAAAATATACAAAAGATGCTTTCTGCTGGTAATGCTTGGTGTTAGGGATGGGCCGATACCACTTTTTATGGAACGAGTACAAGTACAGAGTATTTCATTGTGGGTACTTGCCAATACGAGTACCGATACAAGAACTTTTAATAACTATGCCAAACGTCACATTAATCAAGCTAAAATCAGCTATTTCTTAGATGTTGATCAGCCATTTCAAATATAGAAAAGTAAATGTTTTTACATATCCAGAAGAACATCATTTACATTGCAGGTCAAGAATGTGTAATATTTATTACAAATGTCAATAGTTTACGTCTCCTTACCTAATTAGCTAAAATGAGAGAAACACGTTTTTGAAAGCAAATGCAATAACCGCATGTTTGTGTTTGCATTTCCACTAAGCATTGCAGACGTTTTGTGTAAGATGAGAATGTCTGTTTGAAGTGTCTTTCTCCAAACAGGGATATGACCTAATCATATAATATTCTGTTAAAGTATTTTGTTTTATTATAATCGGTACACAATTATAGCTGTACTATCGCTGTACATATTTAACACATTTTAAATAGGCTACATTGTATTTCCTTTAAGTTAAATTTCTTATGTTAGTATGTCAGAACTTCCACTATTTTGTTCACCCAGATGTGTTGCAAACTACCAACATTTGTCTTTCCTTCATGAAGGTTTATTATTAATTAATGCAACACTATATTATGCAGTGACTAGCCTAATAACTTGCAGCTTTCATTCAGTCCTGTACTTAAATGTGCGCGTTTCCTTGTGGATTATTAAAAAAAATATATATTAATAAGGATTGACAGGAAAAATAACAGTAGAAAAATACATTTTCACAATTTTAACCCCCCCAACATAATCTCCGACCCCCATCCCACCATCCCCTGCCCATCCCATCGTATTTCGCCATATGAACTCTACTGGAAAATTGCTATGAGGAAAATACAGTTGTGATTCTACAGTGTTTTTCAATAATAGCACGCTACATTTCGATTAAAACATTTACGTGAATCAGATTTACTGTTTACAGTTTGTTGACTATTATAGTATAAAAGAATAGACAAATTAATGAGACTTTCACTTCTAAATCATGCAAATGTCTTCCTGATGTGATAATGTTCAGAATGATTGTGATAATGTTCAGAATGATTGTGATAATGTTCAGAATGATTGTGATTAGGATGTCATCATAACATGTAGAGGAAAATAACTGCACACACATTGGTGACTGAGCAAATGGTGTTGTCTCCCACAGCCTTCTTCACATTTATGATGTTTCAGCAGCAAACATTCAGGGTCTGTCAAAATCAGTGTTGTCAGGGTTGAATGTGGCGGTCAGAGGGAGTGGGTAGACATCATTACCTGTGGGATAGTGTGATTACAAGGACAACAGTAATAACAAAGGCTCTGAGGTACTCAGGCACAGCTTCCCCATATGTCAGCTTTTAAAGCCTGTTGACTTAGCAGAGAAAAAAATAACAAGGCTTATAGTATCTTCATTACAATCCTTTCATAGTAATGACTACAGTCCTTGCAGCCTTTATTCTATTGTATATCATGTGTTTCTTCTATCTGATGTTTTGCTCCGCTCCTCAAGGCCCAGTGGATTGTCCATTAGACTGTGGGCTGACAAGGACCCTGGATGGCATTTTGCCTTGCAGTACAGGCTGTTCTCTATGGAGGACCAAGTCTGCCAAAATAATTAATAAATAAATATATGCATCAATAAAAATATTTATACATAAAAATATACATAAAATAGAATTATACATTTACTAATCAATATTAATTCTGTGATCATTTATTCCTGTATTATTTATTTTTATATTAATATATTTTCATATTCTTTTATTTCTGTATTTATTTATTTCCGTATTTCCACATCCTTAAGCTAATGAGGAGGCTGTCACTCAAAGTATGTTGCGGTGTCACCTTTCTCCCATTGGTTGATCGGTATCAGAGCAACAGACGTGGACAGTCACTACTACTGAGTTTCGGCAATAGTCTATTCGCGCTTCGTCTAGTTTCGGCAATTTGTCTATTTCAACTCATTCAATATGTCTGGCAAACCCATTCAAATGGAATGTATAGAAAGGCCCTAGAAAGATCTAGCTGCCTTCTTCCACATTAAAGGGATACTTCACCCTACAGCTATCTGGAGGTGCTAGTAGCTTCCCCCAGACATTTGTAGAACAGTGAGATATGTTTTACCCATGCCTGGCTAGTGTAAGAGCAAGATTTGAAATTTCGCGGGGTATTTTCATACGCTGACGTCACCGTGTGAGTCCAATGGACTTTGGAGATAGGAAAAATGAATGTAGG
>JACXGM010016031.1:0-20830 GCA_016801145.1 Umbra pygmaea
TCTCCCATACAGGGGATTTAAATTACGCGGGACGTCCAAGCTCCTCCGTTCCTCCGCTCGCCATGACCATGCTGTGAGCGGACTGAACATGCGCAAAACTTTTTTATTTCAGTAATCAATCCGCGGATCACGTGTGTCCCGAACCGAAGATATTGATCCGAACGGACCACGGATCAATGACGATCCGTTGCACCACTACTGTGCACCAACACTCCCCATCCAACCTGATGGAGCTTGAGAGGTCCTGCAAAGAAGAATGGGAGAAACTGCCCAAAAATAGATGTGCCAAGCTTGTAGCATCATAATCTTAAAAAAAATTGAATTGCTGCCAAAGGTGCATCAACAAAGTATTGTGCAGAGGTTGTGAATACTTATGTACATGTGCTTTTTAAAAATAAATTTGCTAAGATTTCAAACACATTTCTTTCACATTGTCATTAATGGGAATTGTTTGTAGAATATTGAGGGAAATATTGAATTTAATAAATTTTGGTATAAGGGTGTAACATAAAGTGTGGAAAAAGTGAAGCGCTGTAAATATTTTGCAGATGCACTGTACATAATAAGTCTGATACCATAATTATTATTTTCTTTTCAGGTTCTGTCTACATACTATGCCATGCTTTTGAAAGAACAGTCTGTTTGCAAAGGATTTCAGATGAACCATGCAATAGAAAAGCTCAGTATGTTCCACTATTAATAATATATTTATCTTATTAATTTTGTCAATTTCTGTTTGTGTTACTTAATATGTATGCAATAGCTTACCATCAATCTTTTTTGTAACTGATCTGTTTGTTTTAGATAACGCAGCTGCTCCACCAGGTGTTTTCGGTGTCTACAAACTAACCATATGTTTGAGGTGAGAACAGAAGAAATTCGGGACTGTTTGTTAATTATCGGGGGAAGGGGCTGGTCAAACTCTGGGTATCAATAAAAAACACCCCACCTTTCCCAATTCAAAAAATACTTTTACTTGACCCTCCTTTTGATTTTCACAGAAGTTTCTCAACATCCTCACTAACAAAATATTATGGAAAAAAGTAGGCCTACGTTTTGAACGTCTTTTTTGTTCTCCCGTTAGGGCCCCGTGTTCTCCTTTCAGGGCCTCTAGGTCACAAGATAGGGTTCTTACATCTCACAGTCCCATGTCCCATGCTTCTAGGCCCTGTTATGCACACACAGGCAGTGTTGGGAAAGTTCACTTTCTACATGAACTAGTTCATAGTTCAGTTCAAAGTTGTTGATCTAACTTCACAGTTCCAAAAATGAACTCGTTTTTAGTTCTTTTTTTCCATATGTTGCTGCAAGCTATTATTTTTCAAAATTATTGATGCAGCCCATATAGAGCCACAAACAGCAATTATTTTTTATCAGTTTTAACACTGAAACTATTTGTCAGATTTCATCTTCATGTCCAATTTTGAATCCTTATCCAACCAGGGTTTACAGTACATTAGCATTGAGGGGACAGCAATTCCCCATTGTTGCTTTAACGTTTGTTGCTGTCCATTCAGTCCACACTAGTATCAGCTACATCTTTCACCCCTACAGTATATTCTCAAAAACATGAGGAAAACTTAGCTGCTTGAATGGTCTTTTTTAATGAGTAATTATTGAAAGAAAAACAGGACTGTAGTCCTTAAGGTGCAAATGTTTTACAACTTAAATCATTTTCCATTTGAAATTCCATTTCAGTACATACTAAAAAGTAATACTGGAATCCTGGAATACTATATAGGCTACTTGGAAGGCTAGCCAGGGGCTTCAGTTCAATGTGCAGTTTCAGATTTGCTGTGGATGTAACTGCAGTGCGAATTTTCTTTTTGAAGGCCGGCAGGCAAAGTTTGTACAGAAATGTAAGATTTTTCCCATCCTCACCGTCCTTGACATAAAACTAATTTAAATGATCATACAACGCTGATCCTTGCTGTTTAGTTGCCTACATGCTGCTGTCGCCTTCATGCTGCTTTTTGTTTTGATGACGCATGCGGTGCGGGTCACGACACTGGTGGCTGGTGTTGCCACTTGCCAGATGACAGCGAGAGGTGTTTTTTCTACATATTAAGGCCTCTTTACAGTGTTCTTTTAGCCGGGTTTTCACCTGGAAGGCTCTGTAGAGATCTGGCACCCTATTGAACGAAGTTAAACTGAGAGAGCATGGCATTCACAGACACCAGAATGAACGAGTTCACAGTAACGTTCATCAGGCAGTAATACAGTAGCCAACATTCAGTTCAAGTTCACCCAAAATATGAACAACTTCATGAACTATCATTCAATAACGTGTTCAGGCACAACACTGCACACTGGCCCGAGTCCTCTAGCCTCAGGCCCCAGTCCTCCAGTCGGAGCCCCTGCCCATCTCCATCCCCACTGTGGAGTTTGATTGGGAACGCCACTGCAGCTGCCACTTTTGGACACAGATGCAGTCCTACCTACAGCATTGTCTAAGAAGTCCTCTGTCAGAAGACGACAAAATAATGACCCCTTGTTCCTGTTTGGATAGCCTGGTAATGGACTTTGCTGAGAATCTCTGGGCGATGGACAATCCCTTTCTTCCGTCATACGAGGATGTTACTAGCCTGATGCAAGATTGCTTTCCACCACTAGATACCGCTGAGGCACTCCCACAAGATGGCTACCATCCACCAGTCCCACAAGATGGCAGCTGCCCTGCTGGACCACCAGAGGTTGACGCTGGGTCTAGACCACCAGAGGTTGACGCCGGGTCTGGACCACCAGAGGTTGATGCCAGGTCTGGAACACCAGAGGTTGCTACTGGACCCCAAGTGGAGGGCACTGCAGGGTTGACAGCAGCCTGCTTTTGGCCAGCGTCTACAGCAGCCTGCTTTTGGCCAGCGTCTACAGCAGCCTGCTCTCGGCCAGCGTCTACAGCAGCCTGCTCTCGGCCAGCGTCTTTAGCAGCCTGCTCTCGGCCAGTGTCTATACATGATGCTACGCTACTTGTGATACCTGATGCTACGCTACCAGAGCTACCTGATTCTATGCTACCGGAGCTACCTGATGCTACGCTACTGGAGCTACCTGATGCTATGCTAACGGAGCTACCTTATGCTACGCTACCGGAGCTACCTTATGCTACGCTACCGGAGCTACCTTATACTACGCTACCGGAGCTACCTTATGCTACGCTACCGGAGCTACCTGATGCTGCACTACAAGTACCTGGCTCCCGTCTGGCTTTCCTGCTGACTGGCCGTCCCTGGTGTCCCTCATTGCCTGGTCGCCCCCGGTGTCCCTCGTTGCCTGGTCACCCCCGGTGTCCCCCGTTGCACGGCCGCCCCCGGTGTCCCCGTTGCACGGCCGCCCCCGGTGTCCCTCGTTGCACGGTCGCCCCCGGTGTCCCTTGTTGCACGGTCGCCCCTGGTGTCCCTTGTTGCATGGCCACCACCGGTGTCTCCCAGTTGCATGGCCACCACCGGTGTCTCCAGTTGCACGGCCACCACCGGTGTCTCCAGTTGCACGGACGCCACTGTTGTCTCTGGTTGCACGGCCGACACCGGTTTTCATCATTGCCTGGCCACCACCGATGTCCATCGTTGCCTCCTGCTGCCTGGCCATCTTTGGTTATCCCTGCGGCCTAGCCCCCGTTGGTACCTGCCCTTCTGTTTTGGGTCTGGCGTACCAGCAGGGTGGTTAAACACACGGGAAAGTGCATCCGGCTTGGCGTTCTTCGAACCAGGTTGGTAGGACAGCATGAAGTTGAAACAAGCAAACAGCAGGGGCCCATCTGGCCTGACGGGAGTTAAGCCGCTTGGCGGTGCAGAGATACTCCAAGTTTTTATGGTCAGTCCAGACTTGGAATGGTTGCTCCGCCCCCTCCAGCCAGTGTCCCCACTCCTCTAAAGCCACCTTCACAGCCAGCAACTCCTTGTTGCCTATATCATAATTATCCTCCGCAGGGGTAAAACGACAGGAGAGGGAAGCACAGGGATGGAGCTTCTGGTCCGTGGCTGACCACTGAGACAGGACAGCCCCTACACCCACATCGGACGCATCAACCTCCACGAAGAACTGACGGGAAGGGTCAATGTGGACCAGGATGGGAGAAGAGGTGAAACAGTGCTTCAGATTCAAAAAGGCTCAGGCTGCCTCCTGAATCCAAACAAACCGGACCTTAGTAGAGGTGAGTGCAGTCAAGGTAGCCGCCAGGGTACTGTACCCCCTGATGAACCTCCGATAGAAATTAGCGAAGCCCAGGAATCGCTGTAGCTGACGGCGGGTAGTGGGAGGTGGCCAGGCTTCACCTTACTGGGGTCCATCCTGATGCTCCTGGCAGTGATGACGTATCCCAAGAAAGAGATAGGAGCTGTGAAACTCACAATTTACAGCTTTTACAAACAGTTAATTCTCCAGTAACCGCTGGAGTACCTGCCGAACGTGCCCAACATGGTCCTGTGCAGAACGGGAAAACACCAGGATGTCGTCTAGGTAGACAAGGACGAATCGGTTCAACATATCCTGCCGAACGTTATTGACTAGTGCCTGGAACGTGGCAGGGTCATTGGTCAGGCCAAACGGCATCACTAGGTATTCATAGTGTCCGCTGGCAGTGTTGAAAGCAGTCTTCCACTCATCCCCCTCTCTGACCCAAACCAGGTGATAGGCATTCCGTAGGTCTAGCTTGGTAAAGATGGTGGCCCCCTGGAGCGTCTCGCAGGCAGAGGAGATGAGGGGCAGCGGGTGACGGTTCTTTATGGTGATGTCGTTTAACCCTCGATAATCAATGCAGGGGCGCAGGGTCTTGTCTTTCTTCTCCACAAAAAATAACCCTGCACCAGTGGTGAGAGAGCTCTCTACGTATGCCTCAATGGCTTTGGTCTCGGGACCAGATAGAGAGTAGAGGCGCCCCCTGGGAGGGGACGTGCCAGGTTGGAGGGTGATGGCACAGTCATAAGGTCGAGGAGGGGGAAGAGAGCATGCCCGGGATTTGCTAAAAACATCCTGGAAGTCCTGGTATTCCACGGGGACAGAGGAGATGTTCGGGGCGGCCGTAGGGTTGGAGATCTTGGAAACGGGGGGCCTTGAGCAGACTTCAGACAGTGGGCATGGCAGAAAGGGCTCCAGCCAATGACAGAACCCATAGCCCAATCGATGAGAGGGTTGTGTTTAATGAGCCAAGTGTGACCCAGCACCATAGGAACGTGGGGGGAACTGATGAGGAGAAACTGAATGGTTTCGCTGTGGTTGCCCAAGATGTGCAGAGTCACCGGAACAGTGTAGAGAGTCACCCTCCCTAGAGGTTGTCCAAGGCCCTGGCCTCCACAAGTTTGGGAAGACGTAGCGTAGGAATGCCCGACTGTTGAACCAGGGTGGTATCAATGAAGCTCTTGTCAGCTCCTGAATCAATGAGGACATGTAGGGAATTGGACTGGGACCCCCACAGAAAGAGTGCTTGGAGGGGGGTGTGGGTTTTAGGAAAACTGTTCTTCTCTGCTTGGCCCACTGGTACACCCACAGTTACTGGCGGGCCTGGTCTTTTAAAGGGCAGGTAGAGATAAAATGCCCTGCAGTTCCACAGTATAAACAGCTACGACTGTTGAATCTTCTCTCCCGCTCACTAGGGGTCAGTCTCGTTCTTCCTAGCTCCATAGGTTCCGTTTTTGGGGACTCATGAGGCTTCGGCAACTCTCGTTGGTGTTCAGGTATTCCCTGAGGCTCTCGGAAACCGGAAGGTTGGGCATGGTCAGAGGAGTGATTGTAGTGGAAATTGGCAGTTCTTCACTCCTTGTTACGTTCCTGTAACCAGCTGTTGATCCAGACAACAAGGCTAACGAGTGTATCGAGTTCATTGAGCAGTTCTCTGGCAGCATGCTCATCCTTGATGGGGTCAGACAGCCCGTCGAGAAAAGCATCAAACAAGGACTCCCTATTCCATGAACTCTCAGCAGCCAGGGTTCGGAAATTTACAGCGTAATCTGCCACACTGCGAGAGCCTTGGCAAAGACAAAGGACTTTACGAGCTGCTTCCCGCCCCGATACGGGGGAATCAAAAACTTTCCTCACCTCAGGCCATGAAGTAAACCAGGTCGCTACAGAGCGGCGTCTGTTGTTCCCAAACCGCCGTAGCCCAAGCCAGAGCCCTCCCCGTCATAAGCGTGATTAGGTATGCAATCTTGGAGCGATCGGAGGGAAACGAAGAAGGCTACAGCTCTAATATTAGGGAGCACTGGGACAGGAACGAGCGTCAGGTCTCGGGGTCGCCAGAGAAACGCTCAGGAAGCAGACGTAGCTGGGGAGGGTCCCAGAAAAGCTGTGGGGTTGCTGGGGTTAGGGACAGGTGTTACCGTAGCAGGAGGGGCAGTAGACAGCCCCCTCAATGGCTCCGTCAGGGTGTTGAAC
Source organism: Umbra pygmaea (assembly GCA_016801145.1). Classification (NCBI taxonomy): domain Eukaryota; kingdom Metazoa; phylum Chordata; class Actinopteri; order Esociformes; family Umbridae; genus Umbra; species Umbra pygmaea. Next base: position 6,367 of record JACXGM010016031.1, read on the forward strand.
ATCCGATCCTGGCGCTCCGACAGGGTCGGTAACCCAGTCATGACATCATGCAGCAGCCCCTCATGCCTCCCCAGGGTGGTTCCTTAAAGGCTGACAGCGTTGCGGAGTTGGTCGGAGTCTGCTGGGTCTGTCATGGCTAGTTCGTACTATCACAACTCAGGCCTAGACCCAAATACAGACAGCACAGACAGATATAGAGTGTTACCGTGGTTTATTACTCCCAATAAATGGCAGGCAGACTCAGGTGAGGGACAGGCAAGTTTCGGTACACAGTAATGGTTCTGGAAATTCTTGTCAGTAGGCACAGGCAGACAGCAGGCAGTATCAGGAACTTGGCAGGCAGGGGTCGATACACGGGAAGTCTAGTAACAGCTACTGGGAAACACTGAGAAATAACAAACCGGCTGGGACGACTCAGGAAACACACAAAACGAACTAGCAACCAGAACAGGGAGAGAGGACAGGTTAAATACACCAGGGAACAATCAGTACATTAAGAACACCTGGGTAAGGGGGGGGGGGAACAGGTAGCACAGAGGATTGGAAATCGAGGGTGTGACAAAAACTGTGTATTTTATAACATTTCCTCTGGAGTTATTCTCTTTCTGGAGTACTGAGATCGCAACCTTGTGCTGTTTTTGTGTATGCAAAAGCTCTCATCCTAGAATCAGGATAACATGTTTAAATCAATAGCCTATTTCTACAGTACTGTCGGTCTTGTAGTAAGCGGGATAATACAGTGCAAGCGGGTCATAGTGTTTCCTCTTGTTAAAATAATTAGCATTATACTCCATTGTTAGGGATTGGTTAAGGGAGGGGAAATAGCCCACTTAACAACACTTGTCTCATTCAAATGATAAAATGCTCCACAACTCCAAGCCTTGTCAGATGTTCATATTGTTCATTTTGTAATACAATAGTTGATTGATGGAAACACCAAAACAACCAAAAACCCCAAGATCGCATTAAATTTGGTGTTGCTCCATTATTTCTGAGACCAGGAAGTGACAGCAAGTTTGCCTTGGACCTATTAAATGAAATTACATTGCTAGGCAACAGCCCGGCCATGGGACTTGAGCAAAACGAACCAACTGATAAATGCAAAAATGTTGCAACTTCACCCCTGAATCGCATAGAGTCCACCAAACTATAGGTGTGAAAACAACCTAAGGCCCCGTCCACACGAACACAGGTATTTTTTAAACCTGAGTTTTTTCTATGCGGTTATGCCTTTCGTCCACACGAAAACGTTGTATCAGGTCACTGAAACCGAGCTTTTTTGAAAACTCCGGCCAGGGTGAAGTTTTTTAGAAACTCCGGTTACAGTGGTGTCGTGTGGACGGTGAAAACTGAGATTTTGGCACGTGACATCTTTTAACTCCTTTGTTTGACGTCAGATTGTGCGCCACTATCTTCATTGTTTACACAAGGAGAGTCTGTGCAATGGCGGAGGTTAACCAAATATTGCTGCTAATATTACTGCTAACAGGAGGGCTTATAACATGTATACAGGTACATGCACAGTTACCCCATTATATTGCTGAACAGAGGCGTCAGAATGCAATACTACTTAGGTCACTGCTTACAACAAAACTCCCAAGACACAGACCTCGCAGCCAGCGTCATCGGTTTTGGAACAGGTAATAAGGCTTCTGATTGGCTAACATGGCTGTAATCCGCTTGATCCGGCGTTTCTGCGTTTTCATGTGGACAGAGATTTTTTTTAAACCGTGCTTGTGTGGACGAGATTTTTTTTGAAAACGAATGAAGAAAAACTCCGGTTTCAAAAATACCCGTGTTCGTGTGGACGGGGCCTAAGACACTGGGTCAAGAATTGGCAGATTGCATGTGGGAGGGGAGGGTCAGCATGTGCAATGATCAGACAAAGGCTCTTAAACTCTACATTTAAAGGAAGTGAACGACACATTGTTTATCTATAGATCGTTCCAGTTGTTACCTGCTGCGAATTAAAAAGGGTTTTAGCCAAAGGAATTATGGGCTTTTGGGGTACATAGGGAGATATACCTACTTGAGCGCAGGTTACGGATGGGTAAGGCAATGTTGAGAAGAGAGTTTCTGTACAGAGTGATTTGCAGATGAGGTGATACCAGTGGGTCAGGTGTTGAGTATGGATTGAGGGCTAGCCCACTGGTGCATATAGGTTGCAGTGGTGGGTGTTAAATGGGGCATTGGAGATAAATGGGATTGCACTGTGATAGACTGTCGAATGTCCTGGGGGGGAGATAGAGGCAGTGCCACAAGGTTGGTACCCAACTGTCTAAAATATTTTTGCATCCTGTAGCATTAAGGTAGCATAAATATTTCACCCTTTGAAATTTTTTTGTAGTGTGACAATCTGGAATGAAATTTGATTCTGCTGGCATGTTTACCATTTGAAGTCTCACTGCTGCTATTGCAGCCAAAGGTGTTTCTACCATGTATTTAGGGGGTGAATACTAATGTAACCAACAAATGTCAGTTTTTCCTCCAAATATTTTGCACCTTCACAGTGTCCCAACACAATTAAATTTCATTCCAGTTTGTCACAAAAAATCTAGAAATGTCCAGTGAGTACAATGCACTGTAAATACACTGTTGTTGTATATTATTTTTAGGCAATGAGGTAGCCACCTGTATTTGTTTACTAAGTGTAGATTATGTGGAATTGAGCTGTTTATCTTTTTCTAATTTAGGCCTCTGGAAGGGACTGACGACCGGATGACCATTCTAGATGTATCACTTCCTTCAGGTTTTCTGCCTGACATTACAAATCTTAATCAGGTACAATAATCAAAACTACTTAATGTAAATGCAGGAGAAAATATCATTTTAATTTGTGAAATAAAATGTTTAATCCTACAAATGACAAACTATTACATACATTGGATTTACTTTGTTCTTACTTAAATCAGTTCAAATTTCTATGCATTCAGGAACAAAAGTCAGTCTTAGAGCAGAGATACACTACACACTTTTACTTGATTTTCCATCAATGTGACATTCTAGTTATACATTTATAAAACAGAATGACCATGCTTGTCAGTCATAGAAAATGTAACCTTAACCTCAGTGTTGCATGATGTTTGAACACGACCAGAGGACATGACACAAAGCAGGTAGCATAGTAGCTGTCAACTATTTCAAAGGAGGTATTCTTTAATTAATATTGGCAACAGTGGATGCAAAATGGATATAGTGTAATATTGACTATATATTTAATTAGTAATTATGTAAGTAATTACAAGAAAGTTTACGTCAAAGATTACAAGAATGCTAATCACTACATCAATGACAAGTTACTAAAAAGAAACATACTAAGTATACTGCTCAAAAATAAAGGGATCACTTACACAACACAATGTAACTCCAAGTCAATCACACTTCTGTAAAATCACACTGTCCACTCAGGAAGCTAAACTAATTGACAATCAATATCACATACTGTTGTGCAAATGGAACAGAACAAAGGTGGAAATGATAGGCAATTAGCAAGACACCCCCTATAAAGGAGTCGTTCGGCAGGTGGTTACCACAAACCACTTCTCAGTTCCTATGATTCCTGGCTGATGTTTTGGTCACTTTTGAATGCTGGCGGTGCTTTCACTCTAGTGGTAGCATGAGACCGAGTCTACAACCCACACAAGTGGCTCAGGTAGTGCAGCTCTTTCAAGATGGCACATCAATGCATGCTGTGGCAAGAAGGTTTGCTGTGTCTGCATAGTGTCCAGAGCATAGAGGCGCTACCAGGAGACAGGCCAGTACATCAGGAGATGTGGAGGAGGCCGTAGTAGGGCAAAAACCCAACAGCAGGACCGCTAACTCCGCCTTTGTGCAAGGAGGTGCACTGCCAGAGCCCTGCAAAATTACCTCCAGCAGGCCACAATTTTGCATGTGTCCTCTCAAACGGTCAGAAACAGACTCCATGAGGGTGGTATGAGGGACCGTGCAGGACGTTTGGCATTTGCCAGAGAACACCAAGATTGGCAAATTTGCCACTGGCGCCCTTTGCTCTTGACAGATGAAAGCAGGTTCACACTGAGCACATGTGACAGACGTGACAGAATCTGGAGACGCCGTGGAGAACGTTCTACTGCCTGCAACATCTTCCAGCATGACCGGTTTGGCGGTGGGTCAGTAATGGTGTGGGGTGGCATTTCTTTGGGGGGCGCATGTGCTCACCAGAGGTAGCCTGACTGCCATTAGGTACCGAGATGAGATCCTCAGACCCCTTGTGAGACCATATGCTGGTGCGGTTGGCCCTGGGTTCCTCCTAATGCAAGACAATGCTAGACCTCATGTGGCTGGAGTGTGTCAGCAGTTCCTGCAAGAGGAAGGCATTGATGCTATGGACTGGGCCGTCCGTTCCCCAGACCTGATTCCGATTGAGCACATCTGGGACATCATGTCTCACTCCATCCACCAACGCCACATTGCACCACAGACTGTCCAGGAGTTGGCAGATGCTTTAGTCCAGGTCTGGGAGGACATCCCTCAGGAGACCATCCGCCACCTCCTCAGGAGCATGCCCAGGCATTGTAGGGAGTTCATACGGACACTTTGATTTTGAGTGTGACTCCATATCCAGACCTCCATGGGTTGATGAATTTGATTTCCATTGATCATTTTTGTGTGATTTTCTTGTCAGCACATTCATAAGATTATTTCTTAAGATTAGTTAATTCATTCAGATCTAGGATGTGTTATCTTAGTGTTCCCTTTATTTTTTTGAGCAGTGTAATTATATGGTAACTTATGTTATTTTAAAATTTAAATAGAAATAACATCCCATCTTATTAATTTGTTATCACCTAGTAACACCAGTCTCTTTTAAAGCAAAACCTCAGAAACACTAATGGTAATGTATAGCTTATCAGCAACTATCTAAAGAAATACATTAACTTCATTCTCTTGCATTGATAACTAAAGTGTAAATAACATGATGGCATTGACAGAATTACCAGAAAGGGAGTTACAACACAATTGTTTTCTTTGTTTGTAGTTGATGACTCGCAAGGACAAGCTGATCAGCCACTACGAACTGGACAAGGATCTTTCTAATAAAGGATCTTTAATTATTCACATATATAATGTAAGTTATTGGAAAACCAAATGAAAACACTATCCTGGCTCAGCTAGGTTATAAAATTAAATAAATTAGATTCAGTTAAATTACATTTATTATTATTATAAGTGTTTTACTGCATAATACACAAAGTCCTAAGCTATTAAAATTAACTACATGTACAGTGGTCCTAAAATTAGATGAAGCTGAGGAGTTTCCCATGATGATTCATCACCACCACTCGCCATTGTAGGTCTAGAGTTCCTTCTGGTGTTACGCTTTTCAAGTGAAAAGGGCCAACAATGATTACAATGTTGATCACAATGTGCACAAAGTGTCAGAATAGTGACATATACAGTAAATTTTAATATCAATCAGATTTTTTAAAGAAGCATAAAAAATACAGTAGCTAGATATTTATTTATTAAGAACCTTAAAGTTATATGAATTTGGGATCCTATGAATGTGTGAACCTACGAATAGCACCTTGTACCGTATGGTACAGTTACGTATCCGTGTTCTGTTAGAGCCCTATTATTAAGAAATTATTTGACCTTGTGAATTTTATTTATTTTTGACAATATACACTCATTTGAAATCTTATGACTGCAACACACTCCTAAAAACTTGGGACAGTCGACTGTTTACCACTTTGTAAGATCAACTTTTCTTTTCATAACACTTATTAAAGGGGAACAATGATGAAATTCTATAATCTGTCTATGTTCCTAAAACACTTGAAGTAGTTATTTTACTGTCTCCCTCATCAGGCAGCTCTCTCATTCAGGGAGATCAGGGTCAAGGTAGTGCGAGTGCTACGTCTGTAGGTTATATGGTTTTGTGCAGATAAATGCATTTGATACAACTTTGAGAAATAACAATTATGTGCATGAAAAAGAATGACTATGTACCAAAAACTTTGGTACATAACATATACAAGAACCACATAGGAAACAATATTATTTCTCAACATGGGGAGAATAATTAATTGATACATTGCCAATTTTTCAGGTTTTCCAACTTAAAAAGCATGACCTCTACATGTTCTCCCCACTGTAAATGCTGTATGATGTCTGTTAAAACAGAGTCATACATGAATAATGTAAAGGTCCTTCTCAAAAAATTAGCATATTGTGATAAAGTTCATTATTTTCCATAATGTAATGATAAAAATTAAACTTTCATATATTTTAGATTCATTGCACACTAACTGAAATATTTCCGGTCATTTATTGTTTTAATACTGATGATTTTGGCATACAGCTCATGAAAACCCAAAATTCCTATCTCGAAGAATTAGCATATCATGAAAAGGGTCTCTAAACGAGCTATTAACCTAATCATCTGAATCAACTAATTAACTCTAAACACCTGCAAAAGATTCCTGAGGCTTTTAAAATCTCCCAGCCTGCTTCATTACTCAAAACCACAATCATGGGTAAGACTGCCGACCTGACTGCTGTCCAGAAGGCCATCATTGACACCCTCAAGCAAGAGGGTAAGACAGAAAGAAATTTCTGAACAAATAGGCTGTTCCCAGAGTGCTGTATCAAGGCACCTCAGTGGGAAGTCTGTGGGAAGGAAAAGGTGTGGCAAAAAACGCTGCACAACGACAAGAGGTGACCGGACCCTGAGGAAGTTTGTGGAGAAGGACCGATTCCAGACCTTGGATGACCTGCGGAAGCAGTGGACTGAGTCTGGAGTAGAAACATCCAGAGCCACCGTGCACAGGCGTGTGCACGAAACAGGCTACAGGTGACGCATTCCCCAGGTCAAGCCACTTTTGAACAAGAAACAGCGGCAGAAGCGCCTGACCTGGGCTACAGAGAAGCTCCACTGGACTGTTGCTAAGTGGTCCAAAGTACTTTCTTCGGATGAAAGCAAATTTTGCATGTCATTCGGAAATCAAGGTGCCAGAGTCTGGAGGAAGACTGGGGAGAAGGAAATGCCAAAATGCCTGAAGTCCAGTGTCAAGTACCCACAGTCAGTCTGGGGTGCCATGTCAGCTGCTGGTGTTGGTCCACTGTGTTTTATCAAGGGCAGGGTCAATGCAGCTAGCTATCAGGAGATTTTGGAGCATTTCATGCTTCCATCTGCTGAAACGCTTCATGGAGATGAAGATTTAATTTTACAGCACGACCTGGCACCTGCTCACAGTGCCAAAACCACTGGAAAATGGTTTACTGACCATGGTATTACTGTGCTCAATTGGCCTGCCAACTCTCCTGACCTGAACCCCATAGAGAATCTGTGGGATATTGTGAAGAGGAAGTTGAGAGACGCAAGACCCAACACTCTGGATGAGCTTAAGGCCGCTATCGAAGCATATGGGCCTCCATAACACCTCAGCAGTGCCACAGGCTGATTGCCTCCATGCCACGCCGCATTGAAGCAGTCATTTCTGCAAAAGGATTCCCGACCAAGTATTGAGTGCATAACTGAACATAATTATTTGAAGGTTGACTTTTTCTTTATGTATTACAAACACTTCTTTTATTGGTCAGATGAAATATGCTAATTCTTTGAGATAGGAATTTTGGGTTTTCATGAGCTGTATGCCAAAATCATCAGTATTAAAACAATAAATTACCTGAAATATTTCAGTTGGTGTGCAATGAATCTAAAATATATGAAAGTTAAATTTTTATCATTACATTATGGAAAATAATGAACTTTATCTCTATATGCAAATGTTTTGAGAAGGACCTGTATATACCGAGGGTCAGTTTAGGTGCTGCCTCTTCTGGACATTACAGTGAATGATTGTCGCCTATTAAACATTTGATTGGTTGTTTTGGGCATCCCTGTCGCCCATGTATAGTATTGGTCAAAGACAGCTTTGTTGTTTTGTTATTTTTTGCTTGTTCTAAATAAAATATAGAACACCATCTCCTGCACTTGTCTCCAAATTCCTCAACACCACCATTACAAATAGAAAACAGAGACTGCAAGATAATTCTGCTTCGCTAAAGGGTAGTGCGGCGGCTGGGCAGAGTACAGAGACTAGGAGGCTCCCAAGGAGAGCTTCTACGCGCTCCAAATCCATGACCCGTCTGTGCCTGGCAGGCTTCGTAGCCTCTCTCTCCTACGGCCAAATCACTGGTTCCAGTCCATCGGCACTCTCCTATGGCTACCTCTGGCCATCCAGACATTTGGCGTAGTGAAACGTGGGTCAGTTTCAACGACCTCCACACCATTAGCAGTGGAGCTCATGTCATCAGGGCTGGGGGAGCACCTGACGACACATCAACTGGAATCTGCCACACCTCCATTCCAGCCAGAGGAGGCACTGCAACAGGCTCTGGATGCCCAATTTGTCAGTTTTTTATTTGTTAAAAAAGTTTTAAATATCCAATAAATTTCATTCCACTTCATGATTGTGTCCCACTTGTTGTTGCTTCTTTACAAAAAATTACAGTTTTATATCTTTATGTTTGAAGCCTGAAATGTGGCAAAAGTTCAAAATGTTCAAGGGGGCCAAAAACTTAACAAGGCACTGTACAGACTTTACCATAGATGATTTATGTCATATACACAATTTTTCTTTTTCAATATATCAGAGAAAAGCCGATAGCGTATTTCAGTTCCTTTCGCATCCACTGGGGTGCTTCTGTATCCGTCTAAACTTGAGCTACCACAACTCCCAGAATTCCAAGCGAATTTAGTGCCCGTCCCCGTTTAAATGCACCGACACACAGAACATGGGCAATTCTACTACAGCACACCTCTGGAGAGATTGACGCTAGAAAGTTATACATCGTTTGTTGTATCATGCCCGTTTGGTGTTCTGTACCTGGTTGCAGAAATTACAAACAAGCCCAAAAAGAAGGAGTGATGTTGTACACTTTACATTATAAAAAAGTCAGGGTCTACAGTCGGCATTTTAGGTCGGAAGATTATGAAAGGTATCAACATGCTGATCTATCCGGCACTACAGCCCGAAAGCAGCTGAAAAGCGATGCGAGCGCATACATTTTTTCTTTATCTAGAAAGAGTAGCCTATATATAGTAAGGTATAGTAATTTACCTACTCAGCTAGCTACAAAATAAAGCTGGCACACTACACATACACCACAATAACATTTCCACTGACATAATGTGTGCTCAATTTTCAAGGTACAGAAAATAGATTTAATAAACTTACTCATTTGTTAGGCTGGAAAACGGAAGATTTGGAGAGAAAATCAGTCCCAACTGATGCTCAAATAATTTATTACTGACGTTTCGACGCCTCTGCGTCTTCTTCAGAGTTTGACAGAGACAGCACTGGTGTCTTGTTATATACACAACTGAATTAATGACAGCTGTGTCAATTAGGATAGTGAAGTACCAATAACAATGTGCTCTATATTTCCAACGAAACACAGAAAGTGGTTGTACAGGAACACACAATATACAATATGAATATACAATAGAATACACGATCTACAATGTGAATCAATATATACAAAACACATAGTTACAAATCATTACACATTTCAAAGAAAATATGTATAGCTGATAGTACTTGATATTTATTAATATTTATTTTAATTAAACATTTAGTTAGCACAACAATGCCTAGATATAGCTGTTGGGGATATTAATTTAGAAATGAGCTGAGTGAAAAATCATAATTGATACCCTTCGGATTCATAGTGTCTAACGTATATTGCCAAAATTTTCTATAGTCTATATGTCTCAATTGTTGAGCACCGTTCCTCTTTTTGTTTGATGCGCGTTATCCACCTTTCTCTTCTTACTCATTTGTTAATTGGCCTCTCGGTATCTTTCTCTGTCCAAGTGTGCTGGAAAACTTTTGTGTTCAGTGACGCATATGCGATCATCAGTCATTTTAGGTTGAACCCAAGTAAAGCTTGTCCACGATCCCATTCATTGCCTTTCTTCTTCAGTAGGTGTGGACGGATATTTCCCACAGATGCACTTAGGCAATTAGAATTTAACCGCATTTCAACCGGTTTCAACTGGATCATCTGTAGAAGATGCTGCCAAAACAGCATGTTGAAGCTGAAGATCTAACTCCATATGTTGTAAATGTTCTTCGTTCTACTCGGGCGCAAACATGTATGGTTGGATGTCACTCAGAATGTAAAAGCAAGTTGTAAAATTCCTCATCTGCAAGTCCTTGGTTAGTAGCTATTGTAATACCAGCAACTATGTTTACGAACTGTTTCACAGAATCCAGAGAACATGCCGGGTGGGCGGGGCTTGGAACAAGGAAACCAGCTTTGTAGTTCTATACATACTAAAAATATCATACCACCTTGTCTGTTTAGTATTATAACGGCTGATAGAAACGTCACAGAAAGACAAGCTATACCTTAAAAAATCAAGGACAACCGAGGCGTTAAGGAGTAAGGTTTGAAAGCCAGATCAGTATAACAGGGATGCTTATTTTTGCGAGAGAATACCTGCCTATATTCATTTTCCTATCTCCACAGTCCATTCATACCATTACATGACGTCCGCGCGAATCCAGATAGCTGTAGGGTGAAGTTTCCCTTTAAGGACACACAGGTAAGAACGCAATTAGGCTGAGACGAGGTTCAATTTAATAAAAGACTATTTAAAACATGTTAATATGTTAGGGTGGGAAAAGGGAAGAAAATGTTAATAGCTACTGAGGCTTACCAGTGGGGGAGGAGGGGTCACGAGTAGTGAGGGATCCCAGGGAGTCACCCGTGAACACACACCCACCCACACACGCGCACACACACAAAAACAGTGAGCAAAGCAAAAGAAACGGGGTGGACAGCACGGCACACAACAAGGGGATACCACCACTCGGACACCAGCACCACCACCTTGGCTCTCAGCAGCTAGAACAGGAAAGAACAGGGACACTCTGTAAAAAAAAGGGGGGTTACACTTTATTTGGAGAGTCTGACATTCCATCTGTATGTGCTCTACAGATAGTTTGTTGAGGATATGACTATCAACAAACTATCAACAAACCATCTGTTGATAAGGAACTAATTGTGTATTTTAAGGGTAGGGGTAAGTTTAGAATATGTTTTAGGGTAATGGTTAAGGTTAGGTTTAACATAAGGGGAATGGTTAAGGTTAGGATTAGGGTTAGTAGATAGTGTTATAAATAAAGTGTTACCAAAAGGGGTTTATGCAACAGAAAGAAAACACTAAATATAGACAAAGTAAACTAAAGAGTCTTCAATTTCTACAGAGGCAGTACAAAACAAAACACATTCAACCCAAAACACTGTTAAATACTAATTCAAAAGAGGAAAACCAAATAACTAAAATACTTAATAAACTAAGCAAAAATAACAATGAAATTAGTACACAGACAGTACAGCCGCCACCTCACCTGTACCGCAGCCAAACTGGGGCAAGAGTGAGCAACCGGAAGTCAAACACTTCCGTCATGAATGGGCAAGAGGGCAGCCAGGAGGAAGAAGTATAGTACCACAGAAGTATGGTTGGTGACTGTATAATCATTCTGTGCATGAGCTTACTAAAGCCTTGAATACTGGATGAGCAGTGTGATAAAAATGTTGTGATCACTCTTCAACATCCCGCACCTGTCCAACAAAGCTGCGAACAAAGCAGGGTCAGGGAAATTGGATCAGCATGAAATGGGAAAGGAGAAAAATGGGTAAAAATTAGTGGTGGGCATAGATTCATCTTTTAAATCTAGATTAATCTCACTGTAATCTTGGAATTAATCTAGGTTAATCTAGATTAAAATGGCTCATTTGAATTTGGCCGAAGGCATTCAGAATATGTGTGCTACCCAAATAATGACTAAAAGTAAGTCTTTGAGAACGGGTTTCTCAAGCCAGGTGGCGCATTAGACCAGGAGCTCATCTCCTGTTTCCAAAATGCATCACAAACTGCTTCAGAAAGCTGTTCTACTATGATAATTGGTGATGAAAATAAATCATGTTCAATAAAATGGACTTGTATTTAATAACTGTTTATTGAGTTAAACATGTATTTTGAACTGTAGGCCTATATAAGAGGTTGTGATGAACTGTTTTACAGTCAGTAGCTTTGGTCAATCAGTCCAAGCTATATTTTTCCTGGTAATTAATAGGCTAAGTTATTCAATTAAATTATGTAATTTAAAATTACATAACGTAGCCTACCTAAAGCGAAGGAGTGAAGTTCCCAGCTGGCATCCATGAGGTGTACAGTAACGCCAAAGTAGTTATCATTGTTGACAGATGTCTAGTGGTTCCCAGTCAGTGATACACACCTCGCCTCTACCATCTTCTCATCTTTTGCGACTTTCTCTGCGACGTGTTGGTCATTTATTCGCCTCATGATAGTTTGCCTCGCAGGTAGTGAAGCAAACCCAGGGGCTTCATAGCTGCATCCATGTTAGCATGTCACATTGGATTTGGTAATTTCACAGTAGGCATACACACTAAACCTGTTTGAGTCATGACTCATTCAGATCTTTCACCCGAGTCTTTAAAATAACTCATGAGTCGCGAGTCTTTAGTATCATTAACCCGGATCAGTTGAGTACTAATACAATTCGATCTTAAATTATAAAAACGCAACACACAAAACTCTTGAAACATTAGCTACTACGAGTCCTAGCCATCTTAGCTGCCAAAGGTTTATAACTTACAACTTGATGGGCAAACACAACGCTGTTGATCACTCCATGAGTTCTTGCGTGAGTCAGTCAATCGCATGAATCAGCCTGCTACGTTGTTTAAAATAACATACAATGTTCTGCACGTAGCCTAGCTAGGCTTACTGTAGGTTTGGTGTATAAATGTAGTATATTAAAATGCAATTGGGTCGAGCAGCCAGTCTGAAACACTGTAAGCTTGGCTCGCCTCGCAGACCATGGCCTACGTTGTCATGAGTGGATCTGTATCAGACGAGCGAGTGAAGTCTCTCCTCGAGTCAGGGTAAAGCAAATCCACAAAAAAAGCACTATTATAACGTAAATAGTTATGTTGTTTTTTGTTAGCATTTATTATTTGCACATTTTGCGTGTTTGTTCCATTTGATTGTTGCTTTTGTATTAAATATATTTTATTGTTATATTTATTTTTGTTGTATTATTTTTCTATTAATTTGCATTTTCTACATCTATTATTATGACATTGCCTATCCGTGGCTAAATGTTGTTTTCTTTTTTCATGTGTGCCTTTTCAAAATAAATGTTTGTTACTTAACTCTGGAATAGTGAGTCTGCACCATGTGAATCCACAGAACATCCTACTTTGTTAGAGAGAATGCGCTAGTACTGAGTTTCCTTGGAGATTTGGCAATAATGACTCAAGTAACTCAAGTGACTCGGATCAATTTAGTGAGTGACTCAGAATAACCTGAATCCTTAAAATGAATCGAGTTTGCCAGGCCTAATACACACAGGATCGAAGATTCGTTCTCGCCCCCTACAGTGCAATTCGGCTAGGTATACATCCGCGCTAAAATATCAAGGTGAAAGTCATCATAGCTTGCGTAGTATAGACCCAGCTACCAACCCAGCAAACATGGATCAACAACCTAGCATAATTGTTTTTTCAAGGGTGAAAAAATTTCGTTTTACATTAGCTCAGTGTCTAGAGACATCTGTATCTCAGAAATGAAAAAACAATATACTTGGTTGAAAGTCTATTGTCTTGCTCACTTGGTCATTGATTTAAAACATACTGAAGGATTTAGATTACTAATGTTACAACCAAGTTCTTGGCAGGCCGTGGCGACATATTTTGGAATTTTCCTTTAAGACAATAGTTCATCATTTTTCAAGCAGGTATTTTGTTGGACACTTTTTTTCACAGCCAATTAAAATTACTCGAATATTCTAACAAGATTACCTTAAGTGTGTTTCAATTATGTTGTTCTTCCCAATACAAACATGGCTTAATACTGTATGTGCTAGACAAAACAGCATTTGTTTTTCAATTTAGTTATGACATTTCTTCATTTATATTCATAATTTATGAATTTTAGGCCCTGTTTTAATTTAATTTATGTATTTATTTATTTGAGACAGTGCACATTAATGAATAATCTTAGGCCGCCTGCAGACTGGCTGCGTGGCGTGAGCGTGGCGGCTGCGTGGCGTGAGCGTTTTTATTTCGGCTTCCATGTTAACAGGTTGGAGCTTGCACAATGCCTGCGTGACACGCGCGTCTCAGGCGCGTCTCGAGCCGCGCCGAAAACGCTTGCATGCTAGAAATAGGACCGACGCCTATTTTTCACGCGGCAGGCAAGCGTGTTGGAAGCGTTTCCAGGCAAAATAGCATATGAAAAGATGTTTATATGTCATTTTGACATGAATACATTGAATAAATGATATTTTAAAGTTTGAACGTCTCTAGGTTTTAGACAAATGCAGATATAAATGAAATAAAAAAATATTATTGATTTTCAAATATTGCACCTGTCAATAAATACTGTAGCCTATTTTGC